>APFE031365519.1:38113-120886 GCA_000404065.3 Pinus taeda
GAACATTCTAGAGTTACAGGATCCGGTTTGAGAGGAAGCCTTTCTTGTTGAGAGGGAGTGTTGAAAAGTGTGCAACAAGAAATGCTTGTTGAGAATGCAACAAGATGATGGAGCTTAGTGGAAAGGAGTCGCCTTCACTAAATGGGCCCGCAGGCTATTTTTGGCGCAAGTCTATTTTTAGACTATGTCTATTTTTAGACATATGGATCATGTCTATGGATTGCAGGTTGTTGTTTATGGATAATTGATCAAGTTGGGAAAAATAGATGGACTTCTATTTTTAGATCATAGCGGAGTGACTGCTTAGTCTAAATATAGAACAGTCAAATATTATTAGCTCATAATAATATTTAGACTATAAACTTTGTCTTATTCTCTTGGAGCACTTCAGGATGAACTACGGATGTGGTACATGCAGATCCCAGAAGGAAATACGTGGTTACCTATGGGATGACTAATATTTGCATGCAGGACTTCAGTTAGAACTCAAGTGAGTTGAGTTTAGTGGACTGGAGGTGCAGTTGATGGAGTTGTGTTCAGTTTAGCTTTGTTAAACTGGTTGTATTTAGTCTAACTGGAAAATAGACTAGAGATCAGTTGGGTGAATTAGTTATTAATTAATTCACAAGTTATTAACTCATAATACAACTAATGAATACATCAGTTAACTCAGTTGCATGTCAGTGCATTTCAGTTCAGCAGGGACAGGTGTTAGAGAATCAGATTGCTATCAGTTGTGACTATAGTTGTGCACCAGATCTTGCACAAATCAGGGGATTGAGTATGCCAATGAGTTTGCACGTATTTTAGCTTGTGAATACGTTATTTAGCCAAGGAAAGATGTGGCTGCCTTGGTATTATCATCATTCTCTTGCAGGTATTGAGCAGAGGAGGCAGGCAAGCAGCGGAAGAGATTTGAGCCAGGGATTGATTCAGATCTGAATTGTATTGTGTGTAACAGGTGGAGCTGGTACTGGATTGCTTGTGATAAGCATTGTACTTTGTAATGTTACATGACTCAATCATTAATATACAGATAGTTGGGGTTTTTAGCGAGATGCTTTCCCCGGGATAAATACTGTGTTAATGTGTGAATGCTCTTGATGTTTTATTGTTATTGATGCTGCTATATTGATGATCAACGTAGAGGAGCTTATGTATTGTGTATGTTTTCCGCAATAGTACATGATCAGGATAATCTCCATTGAATATGTGTTAAATTATTCAAAATTTCTACAACAAGAATTTGTAAATTCATTTATATTCATGCAATCATACAAATTAAATGGTTGGTAAATGTAGATAAACATCAGTAGATGATAATCATCAAAAAATGATACATCTTATGTTGCTAACATTAAAAAATTATAAAAATGAACTAAATTATGACTTTATTTTATTATTATTATTATTAACCATGGAGATCCATCCCCACTTTACCATGGATATCTTTTATGTAAATAGATTTTGTTACAATATCATGTATTATCAATACCACATGCCCAAAAAATTATAACTAATGGCACTTGTTCATATAACTTTTTTTAATTAATCAAGTTAATTAAAAGGGTAAAAAGGGAATAACTACTTTGAAAATAAATATCAACCTTTGATTTATGAATACTATTAGAAATATTATAGAATATTCCATAAAGGTTAAATATCTACCATCCACATGATAATTATTGATAATTATTAATTAAAATCTCAAAGAACTATTCCACAATAGAATAAACCATGATAGTTTGTTGATCATTTTATGGAATAACTGTAGCACTTTTGATGATTGCGTATCCATGAAATCAACATTCTATTTGGAAACTCTAGATATATTATAACTAGTCTAATAATTAATTAAATGGATGATAAATCTAGATAGACATCAATCCATAATAAGTATTAAAACAATTACTTCATTATATATCTCATGTTGTTAAAATTAAAAAATCATTTAAACTATCTAAAGTATAATTTTATTTTAAATTATTATATTATTATAATTAATGAATAATTAATATATAAATTAAGCATATATACATTTAAAAAAACATGCATAGAAATATACCCTCACTTTAATCTTTACATATATAATTTAAAAATAGTATTGTTATAATACCAAGGGCTAATATCACCACTTATATAGCACATGCCTAAAAAACCATAACTTAGTTCATATGACACTTATTTATATGACAATTTTTTTATTAATCAATTTAATTAAACAATAAAAAAAACTATAACTACTATAACTACTTTGAAGATAAATCTCAACTTTGATTTGTGTATACTACTACAAATATTCTTAAATATTTTATGGAAGTTAAATTCCTACCATCTACCTATTAATTATTATAATTAAATTAAATTAAATAATAGAAAACATATATCAAAATAGACACCTTATCAAATTAATAGATACTTTATCGAATTAATAAATAAAAGCTTTAGCAATTTACCATTGTTGTATTTATTAGCTTTTCCAGCCATTTTTCTACAATTTGCTTAGATGTTTGAAACGTAATCTGAAAAAGAGATACAGTGATAGAGTTTTCTAAGAATTTTGAAATTTTACATAATATGTAATAAAAAATTAAGAAAGTTGTTAATAATATGTATTTATTTTAATATAATTACATTTAAAAAGGAAAAAGATAGAATTACAATTATAGTGTTTTTTTTAAGTCATTTAAGAAATTAAGAAAGTTGTTAATAAATATTATTTATTGTTAAGATAAAAATTAATTTAAAAGGAAAAAGATAAATTACAATTATAAATTTTTTTAAGTCATTTATAAGATATTATGAATATTTTCTTTAAAGAATGCTGAAGTATTTTATATCAATATTGAAAATACTAAATTTTGATATAACATCATAATGAAATGTGATTAGAATGTTGTCATAACATTTTTGAACCTTTTTAGTATGAGTCATTTAGATGTAGTTGATTTCAAACTGAGGCCTATGCTTTCCACTATCAGACTCGCACTACCCGTGAGATGTAGTTAGAGATTCACGTAGTTGATGATGAAGTGTGCCATGAACATCAAGATATACTGGACTCTGAGGTTATGGATGGTGTTGTGGTTTGGATCCCAAACATTATACTGTTTATATTTATTGGCATGTTAAATTCCTTCTCGAGAAATTTTCTATCAATAGATGGGATGCTCAATACAACTTCATGCGCAAGTTGAAGGAGTCGAAGGTGTCACTGATGGATGTTGATATTCTTCTTACTTGAATTGAAATGGGCTTGCCTCCAAGCTTAACAACAACACCACAATGCCAACTTGAAGAGTGCCCCATTGATTTATAATACCTCCTTGTCTTCATGGCTAACATGTTTTTCTTAATTGTTTTTCTACTCACTTTGTCAAAAGTTTGGCCACTCTCAATGGTATTTTATGGGTTGATTTTCCCACATATGGGATAACTACTTTCCTTTTTAGACTAATACTATCAATTCTTTGCATATGGTCTCAAAATCTAGTTTATAATTTGGATTTTCTTCCAACTAATTTTTCCTTGAGAAAGACTACTAAACCTTATGTTCTTTAGGTGCACCTTTCCTCATCCCATTTTTTTGACACTAATTAACTAACAATTATTTTGTCTCTAATTTAATTTATCGGGTAGTAAAAAAAAACAAATAAATATCCTTAAAACCGTAATTTTTTATTTAGCAATTAAAATCTTAACTTATACATATTAATAAAAATATTTATTAGCATTACTATATTAATATTTATTATATAAATAATTTTTAGATATATATATTATAAAAATACATATAAATAAATAAAATTTAACAAAATTTAAACACCTCATATATATATATATATAAAAGTTATTTAATAAATAACATTTTAAGTGATTTAGGTTATGAAACGCATCGATCCTTTAATCTCAATGTGATTTTTCCAAAAAATCTGAACAATATATCATGAATCACAGAAGCATAAAATCTAAAATTTTCAAAGTGTTAAAAAAATAAAAACACAAACAAATATAACACCCCTTTAATCTAAACAACTCATTTTATTTAATATAAATAACTTTTCGTATAAATATGGTTTGCTAGTATCTGTCTCGACTAATATGATCTAGTCTTGAAATTTAATCCTATTAATTTGTATAACCATTAAAAATATCTCAATTAATATATTTAAAAAAATAAAAAAATCTAATTAAACGTCTAATTTATTTTTTAATGTTCTGTTGGTTTTAGATACATTCTGATTAATGGATAAATTGGATATTTATAGTGCGTTTAGTTATCGTAAAAATAAAAATATTATAGAATTTTTATAATATATAATTAATTTGAAATATATTTTTAATAAAAAATTTTAGAATTATTATATTTTTAAAAATTTATTATTTGAAATATTATTTTTTTGCTATTATTTGAGACGTTATAACTGAACCTTTATCCTAATTACCTATTTTGATATCATAATTCATTATAGGTTTACCTTAACACTGTATTAATCCATGTTACTAATTTCTATATTGTTACCTCCATCACATTATTCTCCCTTTGATATGTATATCAGATGTGAAATCGTTTTTATAAAAATAAAGTTATAAATTTTCCTGCACCTTGTCTAACTAACTTTAATTTATCTCGATCGTGAATTTTGAACAAATCAATTGAATTATACCAAATGAATTATATCATACAAAATGTTCTATATCAACCTTTTGCAAGATTTATTCATTCTACTTTATTTTTTTGTAAATTTCCGCAAGTGACTTCTATTAAAAAAGAAGTATTAGATTGACAACATATTGAGGAGACCAATTCCTCATATTAAGTTCACTCAAAAACTCAAAATTACATGCGGAAAGTAAGATATCCACGTATTTTGATCAAAGACACATTTACATTTCTTTTCCGTTGTAGTCACCATTAACATTCATAAATTACATGACCAATGACTATGTGCAAGAAACAAGTAGTGAAACTTGGGTAGGATTAGTGCCAAAAAGTGGTTGCAATAGCTAAAACACAAACCAGAGGCCTTTGAAGGCCTAAAGCGAGATCCAAGGGTGTGGGAGAAACCAAGGAAACCATACCATCATGATCGTGTCACTGCAGGAGTAGCCCATTCACTAAAGACTAGTTGGAGATGATAACCGATGATAGTCGTGATAAATTTCCTTATGGAGAGGTAGATACTGGTGGTGAAATAATCAAAGGTGGGAATTAATAACAACTATGGCACCCAGGTCCTCAGCTGATTTAGTGTCCGCTCTAGAGACTACAAATTTCTCCACTCTTGCGAGTTTAGTCCTTATGTCATCAAGGTTGAACCAAAGGTTGTGAAGAATCCTTTTGATGCCTTCTAACCTACCAACAATTTGTATTTATCGACTTGGTTTTCCCAGAGAACTATGAAGAGAAAGGTCTCGAATTGTTGATGCAAATTTATAGAGTTTAGGAAATGTATGAGATGTTTCCTAAATCGCCCCTGATCAAGAATCCACTTTAACCAATTTCTAGTGAGCTATGAGTTAGAAAAATAGGACCTTTCTCTAAATTCTTTCAACTCTAGGAGGAGAATCACTCTCCTTACTTCCGGAGGGATAGAGTCAAAATAATTCACCACATTTTCCCATACAAAGAGGTGGCATCAAGAGGAGGATGAACTTGACATTCCTCCTCTGCGACTTGGTATACAGTACCAAGTCACAATGAGAGTCGAGGTGTAGACAAAAAATAGACTAGAGGAGAGACCCAAGATGATATACAAGCTAAGGAAGGGGTTACCACGAGTAAGAGAAACGAAGATCAGGACCCCAAGTACAAATATATCATCCAAAAAGATAAATGCAACAAGGATGTTAATTAAAAAGAAAAAGATATAAAAAACGTCTGAGAGTAGAGAGGACTCCCTAAACTTAACACCTCCACATATTGTACGAGTATCACAACTATAATTTGAGAACTAGACTCCAAACACATTGTGGGTAGAGTATAACCAACTTGGGCCAAAAACTAACTCACCCTATTAAAACCATATGGAGAACGAACATGGGTACCATACCCACATACCAAGACCAACCAATTGAAGGATATGCATGTAGGGTCGAAGCCTTGGAGCGATGATAATGACAAGATTGCCACCAATTCAAAGGAAGGGCTCATTCTAGTGTTATGGGGAAAGAGCATGAATATAATTGACCCACCCTTATATTTTTGGAGCAAACAACTAAGGTTCAATAGAAAATTAGCACGAAAAGACCATAAAACACAAAAACCAATGATGTAGCATAAGAGAGCCAACTACCCAGTGAAATAGTGTAAAGAAGAGGCATATACCATAGGTCGCAGAAGTTGGTGAGACCCTCTTCACCACCCCTAACAGATGTAAATGCTTCACCACCACCCGTAAGAGACCTTCATGCAACTATAAGGTTCTAGTGATAATACAAATACCAATGCCTGAGGAATGTAAACAATGATTATGAATTCATGGAAGGGACATTTGGCTTTCCTGGCATACCCTTTAAAACCTCCAAACCTCCCAGGCATCATGGGCTCATCAATGAGCTTATAGATTGTGATCTCAGGGGTTTCACGAAGGTCTACCAATCGATCTAGCAAGATAAAAGCCATTTCAACTGTGTGAGAAACCCCGAGGAAAAATGTGTTATCGTACATCCCCATAAAGCCTATCATTTGTTTGCATTTATAATGACAGTAATTTATGGAGAGGCCTGCAAACTTGGTTGCTAATAGGTTCCAAGTGGTGGTCTTAAATGGTCAAGTGGCATGAATGGGCATGTGGTTTAAGACCACCAAACCTCGCACAAGTCTCTGTCTTAGCATGGAAATCATGCCCTCTGTTAGTACCATTCTATTAAGGTTCACCCCCATTGGGGATTTATTCATTCTACTTTAACTATCTTCTTAGCTTCACATTTTAGGTTGGTTCAACCATGACATACACATAATTGTATTATAAAATAACTAAAATATGGAGTTCTAAATATTGTTTTTTAAATTATTTTTTTCAATCTTAAATTTTAGGGAAAAACATATTACACACAAATATATATCTTTAGAGAGAATCGTAGAGGAAAAAAAAATAAAAAATCAAAACAATTTATAATTTACAATCTCATAATGATTAAAGAAAATACACTATATCCTATCCTCTTCATCTAAGAAAAATTCCCTCCATTGAAATTATATTTATGATTAGGTATATTAAGTATAAGAAGAGGTTAAACAACATCGAAGAAAGTATGTTTCATAAATTTGCTTCTAACTCTAGACAATGTTGGAAAATCCAATATGGCAACTATTAATTCAGATTTTCCTTATCCTTAATATTATATTGTGATCTTTATTTATCTTCTTGTGTTCGTTTCATTAGTTCTTCTTCATCAAAGAATTATCAAGAGAAAAATAGTAAAGACAGTAGACATATAAATTAGGGTATAAGTCAGGGAAAACCCCCTCCAAGGGGAAAACCTAGAAAAATTCTAATATTCTTATAAAATATACTTCAAATGAGATAATCAAGGCCCAAAATCTAGACCAAGTCCTCCTCCAAGTACCAAGTCATCCCTTCAAGAAGTTCTTCTGGTATGATCAGATCAACAAGACTCAATCCTACTTCAATTGGCTTCTAGCTTCAACTTCAATCGTAGCTTTGACCTTGCAAATTTGACCGTAGCTTTGGCCCTACAACTTCGACCTACAACTTTGGCCTACAACTTCAACCCCAAAGGTACTATAGAAACCCTTATTTATATTTTTAATAGATCCTCCTTTGAGAAATATATATATTTCCAAGGTCAACAGGGTCAAAATAGAATATTTTATCTTCTAGCAACTTGGTACTGCAACTCACCTTCCTGCTATTGGGACCTACAATTTTGGCTTGCAGAAATCCTACATTTCACATGTGTGAGAGAGATATATCCAACAAATATATCTTCTTCCTTCTCCTTGTGTTCTAGACCTTCACACTTCTATTCTTCTTACTTCTTAACTACATATTGAACCTTTTCTTAAGAGATCAAACTTGTGAGTGAGTGAATGACAAATGAGGTCAAATTTTCCTCTTTATATAACCTTTATAAGGGGTTTAATTCCCTTCCTTAGGCTGCCTTGTAGCTTCGAGGGCTGACTTGTACTTTAGAGGTTTTTAGGACTTTCTAGACTCAAAAATAAATTATTTTACAAGTTAAATATTTCTAGGAAGGGTCTTACAAACATGATGTTGACTCTCTTGACTCATGACAATATATCCTATGACCTAACAAACCCTAGAAGCATGAACAACATGCTTTTACTTATAATACCATCAATAATGAGCATGAAACCCATGCTTTAAAAATAATACCTTTTCATTTTTATTGTTTTGTTTGTTACATAATATACATATTTAAATGCGTATAATAATAATTATGAAGATTGAAACTAGTTACAATTACAACGCTCTCTCTCAACTAGGGAGGTATTCGTAATTGTACAATCAGTAAAACATCATTTTTAAATTTAAGAGTTTTCATAAGAAGAGTCGGATTGATAAGCCAACTATAAGCATTAACATTTATAACCAACATTATTATTGAGGCCTAACTAGACAAGATCATCTCCATTCTAGACCATTATGCTAGGAGGTTTTATGTGTGATACCATACTACCTCTATAAAGGAACAAACCCCATCCCGATGTTCACAAGGTATGTCCCTTTTGGACTATTCTTATATTGAATTCCCAATCTTCAAAGAATATTTGTCCTCTTCAACCATTCTTATCTTGGATACATGTCTTATCCTCAAAGAATTCCGGTCTCTTTCATTTCTTGTATACTTTATCCTCAAGGAAACCATAGATTTTTATCCAATCCTTCACCATTATATCTCCAAGGCATTAACTTAGACTTACAGTTATTAGTCATGGTCAAGTGCATGACACATGAAGAAGAGAATGCACATATGATTTCCATCATCACTCCCTCTCAACCAGAGAGGATATCCATATTCCCTCTTGAATGTGGAATGGATCATTGATCTTATAGAAGGAGACTCCTTTACTCCTTCTCAAATCTAGAGGATATTCTAGAATTCCTTTCCATTTAGGAAGTCCACACCAGAAGCCTTATAACTTGTCTCCATAAGAGTATCAACTACCTGTTCTTGATGGATATAGCTTCATGGCTCCCTCTTTCCTTCACATCTCATTGTATTGAGCTTGATTCCTTGCGAAGTATCATGGAGCCATATTCTTTCTTTAATCTTATGACAGGGTCCAGGTCATCAATCTTGCACATCACTTTCATCTTGTCATCATCAATGAAGGAATTATATTGAGCATTTTCAAACTTCAAGTTGATAATAGCTTCCTCATGAAAGTGATCTCCTTGTTTTTGTATGAACTTGACCTTCAATTTATCTTCTCACACTTCTACCTTTTAATCTTAAGATGAACACATCTTGACTTCATAATTGCCAAAATCATAAGTTGAATTTGCCTAAATTTTCATCATATATTCCTGCAATATCCTCCAGGTATAAACACAATATGTTAACCAAATAACTAATAAAAAATATATAAACTTACCTTATGATGACCTTGTCATAAAAAACATCAACATCCTCATGATCCATCTTCAGAAGAGTCTCCCTTCATGAATGAGAGTGCCCAAGGATTGAACTTGATTACCAAGTTACAATATTCTTTCAAAGACTATACTAGATGTTGAACACCATTATATACAATCTAGTGAGAAGGCCTTGATCTTTTACTCATTCTACAATAAGCCACATTCATATCTTAGGCATCATATAATCAAATGAAATATTCACCATGCATTATATGCTCTACCCAAAGTTTCTTTCAAATATGCATTCCTAAAATTTCATACAATTACCTAGGTATTTGTACTTCAATTGGACCAACTACATTCCTTCATCCTTCAAGAGTATTGTTTCCAAACAACATGGAAATACTAACCTTGTCATAATAATTCTTCCAAAAGGATGGTTCTTACAGGATCATGATGATCCACCTTGGCAAAAATACTACCTCTAGCACAACATTAGAGAATGCCTGGATGAACGATAATATGCAAAATGGTTCAATCTTGTCAATTTTGAAAGACTAGATGATTTCTACAAAGAAACTTAATCAAGTAGACTCTAAATCTTATGCTTCTATCTATGGTTGGAAACAAAAATCTTCTAGAGTAAACAACAACACATGTGATTCTAAAGGAAAGACCAACTTTATAAAGAACCTAACAAAGAGGATGCCTTCTTCAATAGAAAATATCTTTGATATCTTCTTTCTTCGACTTCTTCTCAAGCTCTCCCATTTCTTCAGCTATGCAAGCTTCATTTCTTTCCTTTGTTTTGTTGTTCTTCTTGTTCAGAAAGTCCCTCTTAAAGTGTCCATATTCATTACATCCAAAGCATTGGACTTTGGAAATATATGACTTCTTCTTCTACTTTCCAAACTTTCCCTTTATCACCTTCTTGGTCCTCGCATTGAAGGCTTAATATTGTTCATTTGATTTGATATCATCTTTTGCCTTGATCCTAGTTTCTTCCAAGATGCATTGAGCCCACAACTCATCAAAGGGAGTTGAGTCTTTTTTAGTCCAAATGCTAGTTGCAAAATTACTCCATTCTGATGGAAAGGAATTCAGTAGACATATGGTCATCTCAGAATGAGAAATTTTCTCCCCAAGCCCCTGCAACTGGTCTCTTGTTTAAGAGATATTCATTAGAAAGAAGGCCATGTCTCCATCCTTCTATTTCTTCATTTTATATAGTTTATTTCTAAAATACATCTTTTGACCTGATGTACTCGTAGAGTACAAATTTACTAATTATTATACATAGCCTTAGAATTCTTCAAAGTAGAAAAAGATGGAACAAGATGATCCGTAATGGATTCAACAATGATCCTTTGTGCCCTTGCTTCTCCTTTCTTATACTTTTCTACTTCTTTCATTTTTTCCTTGCTAGGTTCAACAATTTCACCAAGGACATATTCCATTACTTCATGTTTTATAAGTGCTAGGTCAATCCTTTTCTTCCATGCTAGGAAATTTGTTAAGCCAACGAGATTATTTATTTCCTTGCAATATGAACCCATATGACCTGTAGATTCAAACATTAAGTAACAATATGATTCTTACTTGTTAACAAAGATTCTTTGCCTCTATGACTATGTCTCCAACTATCTCGAGGCTTTCATGGTTTTCAAAGAGACTTCAGTGATGTCATAGAAAGATTTCTTCTAGGATACATTTAGCAACAACTTTAAAGAGTGATGAATGATACTAATATCCTTTGATTCTTCCTTCAAAGATGTCTTCTAATGAGCCTTTTAATAGATCTTCTTCCAAGAGAGATCAATAACCTTCTTGTAACCTTCCCTTTTAGGCTTTCCTTTGATGAGGGCTTGATTTGGTCTTCTGAAAATTATTCCCCTTAGCAAATCCCTTCTTTTTTCCACAAGATGATCCTTTCCGCTGCCTTCTTGTTCACCTTAGCCCTGATACCATGTTGGAAAATTCAAAATGGCGGTTATTAATTCATATTTTCCTTATCCTCAATAATTTCTTGTGATATTCATTTATCTTCTTGTGTTCTATTTATTAGTTCTTCTTCATCAAATAATTATCAAGAGAAAAATAGTAAAGACAGTGGACACAAAAAATAGGCTCCAAGCCAAGGCAAAACCCCTCCAAGAGGAAAACATAAAAAATATCTTCTCTTATTATAGAATCTACTTCAAATGAGACAATCAAGATAAAAATCCTAGACCAAGTCCTCTTTGAATTACCTAGTCATCCCTCCAAGAAGTTCTTCCAGTAGAATCATATCAACAAGGCTTAATCTTGCTTCAATCAACATCTAGCTTCAACTTCAACCCTATCTTTGACCCTCCAACTTTGACCTGTAACATCGACCCTGCAGCTACTGTAGAAAATCTAATTCATCTCTTCAAGAGATCCTCGTTTGGGCAAGATAGATCTTTCCAAGGTCAACGAGGTCAAAATAGAATATTTTATCTTCGAGCAACTTAGTACTGCAACCCGCTTTCCTGCAATTCAGACTTGCAATTTCAGCCTGCAAAAATCCTAGATTTCGCAGGTGTGAGAGGGATAGAGACCAAAAACATATCTTATTCCTTCTCCTTTCCTTATGGACCTTCCTTCTTCTATTCTTCTTGATTCCTAGTTGCAGATCATACCGTTTCTTGAGAGATTTAACTTGTGAGTGAGTGAGTAAAAAATGAGGTCAAATATGCTTCTTTATATAATCTTTCTAAGGGATCGGATTGCCTTCTTTACACTGACTTGTAGTTGTTAGGTCCAACTTGTAATTTCGAAGTTTACAGGATGTTATAGGTCTTCTTTTCACATCTTCTCAAATGGTTTGGGAACCAAATCAATCAGAATTCTTGACACCTTGCAATCATCCTTTTGCAAAGAATTAAGCATTATCTCTATAAAAAGTCTAATCTTTTTGGATTAATCAACTAAAAACCATAGTATTTGCACCCATCACACTTTCCCTTCTAAAACATTGCACTATTTCATGTTGCTTAACTATGCAACTGCACTGAATAGCACAGGTTTCCTTCACAACAAGTGTGATAGTTCTAGAATTTGTAAAAATTTAAAATTTTTTGAATCTTCTCTTTCCAAAAGCTTCCAAAGCGGTTTAATCTATTTACCATTGATTGAGATATAGAATTCCTATCCTATAGGTCTTATCTCTTATCGCTAGAGCTTATCCTCCCTCATATGTGGATCTAAGTCCTAGACTGGTAAAACCAAACTACTCCTTTTACCCTATAAATTCACTACCTCCCTTAGAGTCTAGGTTGGCTTTTGGAGACTCTTAGCTATGCCCTGACGCTGTTTTTTTAACTAAGGATCCATTACCATCCTTGAGTTGTGATTGAAGGATTACTTTGTGGCTAAGGAAGGACATGTTAGTGGGAGACATCTACATAGTCAAGATCTATAAAAGGGTTGTAATCTTCTCCTACATTTCATTAATACAAAAAGATTTGTTTTCCTATACTTATATCTATTTGATGCATATGTATTTCAATGCGTTCTTGACTCATTGATTAGAGAGATTATTCTATGTTATTTGTATTTTGTAGTTTTCTTGCTTGTCATAGTTGTTTTGTAGGTTCCACTTATAACATTTGGAGTTGGAGTTGGAGCTTACAAGCCAAGAGACGAGGAGGACTTGCATTGGACTCCAAGTAGGCATATCCTCCGTGTTCTAATTTCTCTAAGGAAAGAACAATTCTTTTGTTTTTTTATTTTATTTTATTTCTAGATCAATCCACTAGATCTAGGGTGTTCACTTTTGTCCGTAGAAGAGAGTTTTCTATCAAATATAGGACTTTCTAGACTAAAAAAAAAAATCTTTTACAATTGACATATTTCCTGAAAGGGTATTATGAACATGATGTTGACTCTCATGACTTATGATAATATATCCTATGACCTAACAAACCTTAGAAGTACGAAGAAATGATTTTACCTAGAAGACCATCAATAATGAGCATGAAACCCATGGTTTAAAAATAATAGCTATTTATTTTTCTTTTTTTTTTTGTTACATAAGATACATATTAAAATGAATATAATAATAATTATGAAGACTGAAACGAGTTACATTTCTAACAGACAAGACCACCACCTTCAGCTTAAGAGAAGATGGCATAAATATGCCCACTCTTTTCTAGATATTTCGGAACTAATCATTATTAAAAATGAAAATAATGATCTCTGAAATAAAAGCAGTTGTCTATAATGAGACTTTTTGAAAGCCTTTCCGGCGGGTTTTTCCAGTCAAAATCCGGCAGCAATTTATTGGAATCGCAAGTTTGATAGCTAGTTTCTGCACAATGAAAGGGTCCGAGGGGTTTTTCAGGGTGTTGAATCCAAATATGCAGTTAAAAAACCATTTTAATTGCTAAAAATCAAGATTTAACCTCATTTCCTCCGTCGGATTCCGTCACCGGAATCTCCAAAAAGTCGCATTATAGACAACTCCGAAATAAAATATAGAGAAGAAAAATAATACTTGGTAAAATAAGAACTAGTTATCATGAGCTCCATAAAGAAATTAGTCAATTTCCAAAACACCATGGGTTGAAAGAATCTGTTACCATTGTGATGCTAAGAGAGTTGAAGAAGATAATAAATTTATCTTAGATTATCCAACTTATAATCACATTAAACCTAAATTTCAATATAGATATTATACCACCATCACTCTTACCTTTTTAATTAAAACAATTGTAATAATAACACTTTTGGAATACTTCATTCAATGCCTGTCCAATATAATAAAAAAAAAAAAAATATTATCTTACTTTCTACATTCATAAACCCTTTAAATTTCCATAAACGTTGTTTTTATATATATATATATATATATAATTTAATTTTACTATAATATATATTATTTTTAAATTAGAACTAAATAGAATTTAATAATAAAATAAAAAAATATTTTTAATATAATTATTATATTATATTTTAAAAAATCAATTACAAACCACCTTCATCACAAGTATATTGTTTAATAAATTAATGAATATACTGAATCAAGAGAATTAAATATGTTTTTATTTTAATAATAATTGAAGGGATGATGTTCATATTATAATTGATTACTTGAACTGTTCAAAATAAGATACTACATCTCATTCATCATAAAATGGGAGATGGATACTACAACAATGTTATTTTTAAGTTTTCAAAGTGGTGATTCATACTAAACTATTGCGTTTTCAAAGTTTTGAAGTTGGGTTATCCTTTTTTTCATAGAAATATTTTTTATGCCATAGGTTTGTTAGTAAATTAATGACGGTATTGGAGGAAAGGATTATATATAATTTATATGCGTTTATATATTATAATTAATTATTAAAAAAAAATCACTTATCATTAAATCAAGAATCGATATTGAACATTAATAATCAATACTTAGCATTAAAGGGAAAAATATTAAATTAATAGGTTCAACATATTTGTAAATTAGTATCATAAAGCTACATAATCCCCAAACCTTGGTTATGTAGTAGATTGCAAGGAGTTTGTGCATAAGGAGGAACTGATGACAATGCCAATATCAATCTAAGGCTTTATGAAAAGTTGTTTTCAATGCTTACTATGAGATAAGTTCATTCATGAAATTTAAACTTGTTTTCATAATTTAGTTGATGGATATTTTATTTTCTGTGATGATCTCAAAACATGCACCCATATAGGTTAAGAACCTTGTTGACGGTGCTGGAACCACCAAAATTTAGGGGATCTCCCTGACATGAAGTCCCAACTAGACCTCACAACATTTGGAGTAGGAGTCCCAGCAGTGGGTGGTAATGTTATGCCTTGACTACGGAAATGCACAGAGGAAAGTATGATAACTTTGGGTAAGAGAAAGTGTGTGACCTTGCAGAGAATCAAGTGTGATGCTTGAAGGTTCCAACACATGAAGGGAAAATGAAGTTTGCCCCTTGGAAGCCTGTAATAGTACGCAGGTTGAAAGGAACACATGAGTGAAATTACATCACAAGCTAAGATGTGTAATAGTCCACAAGTTAAAGTGATGAGTTAATCCAACAATAGGGATTCAACAAGATTTGAACAAATGCAAACAAAATAGTTCATGAGCATATGCATAAGTTAAATAACATACATTGACAATACAATAAGAATAGTCCTACTATATTAACAGCATATGCATGAATGTTTGTTGACTCTAATTTTATTATTATAAGTGAAAGTTCCATCCATACATACACCATTGATGACCACTAGCCCCCATAGTGGAACATTACAGTCAAGAACACCTGCTCCTCCAAAGAAGTATACTAACTCTATGCTACAGAGAATCCAAGGCTCTTCACAATACTCCCAAGCTCTTTTCTAAGCCTAAGCCTAGCAAAAGCTTGGCTCCCAAAATCATTTTACATGAGTTATGAGGTTCTATTTATAAAAAGAGGGGGTTGACTCTTCCACTCCCCCTCTGTGACCTTTGGACTACCCTACTTACTCTTAAACTTCTTCACAAAATAGCACATTACATTACATGATGACTTTTCATATTCCAATATTGACACTTCGAATTTCACTTACAACATAATCACAGATAATATTACATTTTCCACTTATACCCATATAAGACAAAATAGGGTAGACACAAGCTTAGCAAGACACAACGCTATGATGTTGGAGTTTGGGAGAAGTGTACCTCAACAACCTCCACTTTATACTTCTCAATCACATATTAGTTCCAACCTTGGTAATGTGTAATGGTGTCCCCAAACTTCTTGATGGTGTCTTGTTGGAATTGTTCTCTAGCCTCCATGTCATCTAGGTACATTGTCTTAGACCTTGTGTCCAACTCATTGATAAGCATGAGCAACATTGTTTCAACTTTGAGAGGACCACCAATGAATTTTTGGATGTTTTGTGCATTCAACTCTAAGTCTTCCCTAGTGGCATTCTGTGTTCGTTGCTCCAAGTACTCTTCGACCTCCTGTCAGACTTGGTTCTTGGGTTTATCTTTGGTTATGGAATCAATTGTTGGGATCTGGTGTGTTCTCACCAAGAAATCCAAACTATTGTAAAACTGCACATATGAGGTCTGTATGATGTCAATGAATGAGTTGAGCTGCTTGTTCTTCTGAATCAACATTCAAACCCTTTCCTTCTCTAGCTCTGCCTGTGGCTTGATTTTCTTCACTAAGTTAAGCAAGGCCCCTTTGTACTTCATTATCCACTCTTGCACATAGGCAATGGAAGATTGTATTATTTTTAGAGTTTTAACAAAATCTTTGCTCTGTTGTTGTAAGCCATGCAAACATACAACTACTTTATGTATGGTCACAAACCCATCGTAAAGTTTTTGCATGCTTTACCCCAAGTGTTTATACTTTAGAAAGTATCGCTGCTCTCATCTCCTGTAATGCAGATACTACATTCTATGTTATTTCTCGGAGTTGTTCTACCTCTTGCCTGACATCCTGCAAGTTTTGTGTCAGTTAATAATTCTCGGACATCCAATATTGAACATTTGATCTCATTTCTCCTACATGTGCCAAGCTTGCTTTAGCAATGGAATTTGGATGCTTCCTAGTGTCTAACACTATCGCCCTCTCTCTAATGAATGCAGGTGATGTGTGATCATCCAGAAACTGCTTCCTTCATGCTTGTACAATCCTCTTTTGGAACTCATCGAATGATAGATTGTACACATCCATGACCAGATCATCAACAAGGAGAACAACATCTCCTTGCTCACTCATGGTTATCTTTGCTATTGGAGTTGGTGGAGACTAAGGGATGGCCTATGGTGCTTTTGGAATCAGGTCAACATCTTCATTTTGTGACTCATGTTCCAACTCCATGTTTGTCACTTTGATAAGTTGCTCAATTTGTTGAGCAAGCTCCTGATTCGAAATTTGTTCACCTTCCTCCTCAGTTGTTGGTTGTTCTTGTTATTCAACCTATATTGGCATTTTTTCCTCTGTCATCATGCCTTGACTTTGTTCTTATTCCTACTTTTTCTTCTCTTCTCATTCTCTCCTTCTCAACTCATGTTCTTCTTCAAATTCTTCCTTGTCTCCTATAGCTTATGTTATGCTTCCTGCAACTTCTGTTTTTCTCTCTTTCTTCACTCTACTCTTTGTATCCTCTGCTTCCTCTTTGCTTCTTCTACCAAAGTTTCTTTCTCGATAAGAGGATCTACTTACATTTTGCATCTTTGTTCTCCCTCTAGTATGTTAGCAATTCCTCTTTCCCTTGTCTTGCACAGGAATGTTTCCTTCTAATGTTGTTGCTTCCAGAGTTGTTGTTGTCTATGGAGTAGCCTGTGAAGTCCTTGCTAAACTAGCACATTGAGTTTGGAGGCATTTTAGCAGTACCTCAAAATATCCTGCTATGTCCAATGAAATGCCTTATCGATCCATGGAAAGTAAACTCTCATACAATGGTCCTTGCAAATTCTGAGAGGATCTTATCGATTAAAGTGCTTAGTGCTGAATTCAAATCTCACTATTTCCTTAGCCTCAACATCTGTGACTTTCTATTTCTTTATCTCGTATAATCCGATCTACAAAGGAAGATTTGTACATGGTGGTTTCTTCTTCCTTTGTGGTGTTGCTGACAACCCCGTAGAGAGATGATATGATACTTCTTGCATGATCAGTTTGTCAGTGGTATACCTCGGTAAGACATGTGGAGGCTCCTCTCTACCAAACAATATAATGAAGGTGGCATAGGGTGATGCATACCAATTTGCAATGTCTACTATCGCCTCCATTGCTTCTTGGGACATGCAAGGTGGATCTTGTTCAAAGATAATATTGTACAACAAGATGATAAAGTGGTCAATTAGCCATGCCATTACTAATTGATAACTGAAGTCTAAAAGAAACTTGAAATAGATGTTCACGATGGTCTCTCATGGTTTCCATGTCTAGTTCATGCCAGGGAACTTTCGTTGTGCACAGATTGCATTTACCAAGTATGCAAACATATATAATCTCTCTCGCTCACCCTTGGGCAGATTTCAAGCCTATGCTACATGGGCCTTCAACTATTGAGCCAATAGATCTGACCAGTTGAATGGCCTCCCATCATTCACCAATTGAGCCAACAAGAATTCCCACCCTTCAAGAAAGGTTTCAGTGCTTTCGTGACCATGGATTCTACAAGCAAAGATAACCAAGAGCTGATAAGATTTCTCGAGGGACTTTGTCTTGTACACATGGGTGGGTGTATGTAGACACTTTGATGGCTCTTTCACCCAATGTTTGTAAATGTCTCTTATGTTCACAAAGTTGTAGGTGGCAATAAGAGTGAGCCCTCGCACTTTACTGGCTCAAGCAAGTGATACATCTGTTGAAGGTATTTTTCCCTAAAGGTTGTGAGCTTTTGGTCGTTGGCACTCCTCAATTTCATGGTTTCTTCATCCATACGTGAGACAACCCATCTGATGATGTCTGCACAAAGTAAGGAGAGATACCTGCATGAAACCTTGAATAACCCTGACTCCTAGATGCTGAGATAAACCCGTTGGTCCTCTAAATCATCCTCAAAGCATCATCATCAATTAGATATACATCAAGTTATCAAAAACTTTATGAGAACCAATATATTTCCACATGTTATCAACAGAGTGAAACCATCTTCAAACAGAGCAGATAATTGACAGAACTGTGGCAGACCCCTTTTTCCTGAGTCTAGCCCACTGCAGTCCTTCAAACCAACATATACGTGACTGTGCCCACAGAAACCTCTGTATGTACGTGGCCAAATTTTATGAAACTCATGTATAACCACCTTTATTTGAAGAAAATAGGATTTAACAGCATGATGATGCAACAACTGCTCCCAGCTTTTGTCTGAGATATTCAAATGTATCTCTAGGTAGTGGTTTAGTAAATATATCAGCAACTTGTTCTTTGGAGGGAACATACTCCAGTTTGACCTTTTGTTCAAGCACTTGTTCACGTAGAAAATGATATTTTATGGGTATGTGCCTGGTCTTGGAGTGCATGACTGGATTCTTTCAAATACTTATGGCACTTGTATTATCACACAGAATGGAGATGGGTGGAGTACATGTGATCTGAATGTCTTGCAAGGTTTGCGTCATCCAAAGTAGTTGTGTGCAGCAAGATGCAACAGCCACGCATTTTGCTTCAGCTATAGATATTGAAATTGAACTTTATTTCTTACTGAACCAAAACACTAACCTGGAACCCATATAGAATGCACCACCACTAGTGCTTTTTCTATCATCAACACTTCCTACCCAATCTACATCTGTATATGCATGAAGTGTAAGATTTGTATCTATAGGATAGCATAAACCAAAATTCTGTGTTCCTTGAAGATATTTGAAAATCCTTTTCACTGCCCGAAGGTGTGTTTCCTTAGGATTTGCTTGGAATCTTCCAACTATTCCCACTGCATGCATGATGTCCGGTTGGGTACCTATTAGATAAAGCAGACTGCCAATCATGAATCTGTAAGTTGGTTGATGTACTGCTGCTAATTCATCATTTGAGCTAAGACTACATCCTGTTACCATTAGGGTACATACTGGTTTAGAATCTTCCATGCCATACTTTTTTAGGATCTATTTGAGATATTTGGTTTGTGAGAGAAAAATACCATCTTTATTTTGTTGAAATTGTAGACCAAGAAAATAGGTAAGCTCACCAAGCAAGGACATTTCAAATTCTTTCTACATTACTGAGGCAAAATTCTAACTCATGGATTCTTCATTGCTGCCAAAAATGATATCATCAACATACACAATGACTAATAGCAATTTATCGGTGTCCATCTTTTTTATATAGATTTCTATTTGCTGACCCCTTTGAAAAACTCTGTTGGTGGAGATATTTGTCAAGATGGTAATACCATGCCCTTGGAGCCTGTTTTAGACCATAGAGACCTTTTATGATTTTTCATACAAGTTTTGCATCATTTCCAAGAATGAATCCTTCTGGTTGTTCTATATAGACTTCTTCTTCTAAGTCTCCATTAAGAAAGGCATATTTTATATCCATTTGGTATACTTTGAATTTCTGAAAACTAGAAAGAGCAAGAAACATTCTTATGGCTTCAAGTCTAGCAACAAGTGTAAAAGTTTCTTCAAAATCTATACCTTCTTGTTGAGCATATCCTTTGCAAATGAGTCTGGCTTTGTTTCTGATAACTTCTCCATTTTCATTCAGCTTTTTTTTTGAATATCCATTTGGTTCCTATGATATTCTTATCATGTGGTCTAGGAACTAATTCCCAAGTATTATTCTTTTCAATTTGCTCAAGTTCTTCATTCATGACCTTGACCCAACATTCAACCTTGCATTCTTTATTTACATTTTGAGGTTCAGTGGAAGATAGTAATGCTAGATAGCTTGAGGCCTCTGTAATAGTTCTTCTTGTCTGCACACCTGCCCCTTTTTCCCCTAAAATTTGAGTTTCTGGATGATTTTTCTGAACATACCTGGACGGAGTCTTTTCTTCTATAGTTATCTCTTATTCTGGTGCTTCATTGGTTTCTTCTTCAAAATCAGTGTGATTTGACGAGGGAAATTGATCCTCATCTTCCTCATTGTCATAGTCTTCAGTTTATCTATTTTGGATTTTTGCATGTTTCATCAACCAGAACATCAATACTTTCAATAATTTTCCCAAGTATTTTATTATAACATTTATATCCTTTACTTCGAGAGGAGTAACCAAGAACAAAACCTTCATATGCTCTGGGTTCAAACTTACCAATTTTTTCATCAGTCCTTTTGATGTAACATTTGCTTCTAAAAACTTTGAAGTATTTTACAATAGGAGTCTTGCCATACCAAAGTTCATGTGGAGTTTGAGTGCTTTTTATCCAAACATTTGCTTGGTTGAGAATAGTGACGACAGAGAATGCAGCGTCACCCCAGAAGGTTGCAAGAGTTCTAGATTCATCTAGCATAGTATGAGCCATTTGTTGAACAATTATGTTCATCCTTTCTACCACTCCATTTTGCTGAGGATTCCTTGCGGTGGAGAACTACCTTTTTATTCCATGTTGTTCAAAGAAGTCAAAGAATTCATTCAAGGTAAATTCCCCTCTTCGATCAGATCTGAGGCATTTGATTTTGTGATTTGATTCATTTTCAACCAAATCTTTGAAGGCTTTGAACTTTTGAAATGCTTCATATTTATGCTTTAGAAGACATATCCAACACATTCTGCAAAAATCATCAATGAACAATATAAAGTATTCTTCTCCACGAGGTGAATTTTTCCTTGATAGTCCACATAAATCAGTATGAACAAGTTCAAGAGGCTTACTAGTTGATCCTTCCTTTTCGATGAATTGAGATCTGGTTTGCTTATCGAATTGACATTATTGGCATATAGTATTTTCAGGAATGTTGATATCTGGAAGATCTCAAATAGCCTGGAATTTGAATGATTTTATTATTTGAGAAAGCTTAGATGTCCCAATCTTCCGTGCCATAGCTAGTTTTCATGATTTTTGCTTAGATATCACTGTTGTTGTCCTCCCTTGAGTATGTATAGGTTGTTTGGAGTTCTTGTACCTTTAATCACAGTTTCTCCTGTATCAAGGTCATGAACAACACATGCATTTGATCGAAACACTACTTCATTTTCTTGATCACAAATTTGACTCACACTCAACAGGTTATGCTTTATGCCATTAACATACAAAACATTTACAACTTTAACTTTTTCTTTCAAGAAAACAGAGCCTTTACCTTTTATGATAGCAGGAGTTTCGTTTCCAAATGAGATACTCTTTTCCTTTTCTAAGGAATTATATGAGTGTAGTTTTTTTTTGTCACTTGTTATGTGTTTTGAGCATCCACTGTCGATGTACCACTGGTTTTCTTATCCTTCTGCATACAAGGCTATACCACATCTTTCTGTTTGTGGTTCTTTCTTTCTCCATATTTTGGTATTTAATGGAGTTTGCTCCTTTTGAGATATTTTCTGAAGTTTGCTCCTGCATTCAGATTCTTCATGGAAAAGTTGTTATAGATTGAGCATTCTATTTCATTTTCAAGTAGAGAAAGTTATTATAGGAACTTTTCTTTATCCCTGTCACATTCCTTTGATTTCGTGCTTCTCTAGTCATGATGGTTTTGTAAGCAACACATTGAGCAACTTTGTGTCCAAAGTTATGAAAATTATGACATGCGAAACATTGACCATTAAAGAAGTTCCTGTGATTATCGAATCTACTGACTTGGTGATTGTAGTTTCTATTGATATTCATCTTTGAAGAAAATTGAGTACGATTTACCTGAGGTTGGTTGTGGTTTCTATTCCTCCTTGAAGTAAATTGAGCCTAGTTTACTTAGTGATTTGCTTTATGCCTTTGCTGATGATTGTCAAACTGTTCATGGCTCTTTGCTGCATCAAGATAGCTTTTAGTGGAGGTTGAAGGCTTCTCTGATTAAGATGCTTCTTCAATATATCCAAGACCTATCTTTATCAGAGGAGAATGCTACACTTTGATAATTTCATTTAAGGTTTCTGATCCTTTAGCAAATCTAAGATTGAGAGCTTTTGTTTTCTCAAGATCCTTTCTTAGACCCACAATTTCACATTGTAGTTTTTCATTGTGTTTTTGTCTTTTAGCAAGTTGGTATGTCAAGGTGTCTATAATCATATTCTTTTCTTCTAAACATATTTTAAGTTTAGATATTTCTTCATAAAGGTCATCTTCATGTAAAGCATCCAAAAAATCATCATCTTCAGAAGCCATCAGAAGTCTATAGTCATTAATATTTTCATCTTCATCACTATTTGATAAACCATCACTATCTTCATGAGTATAGTAGATCTTTTTACTTACACTTTGTTTTCTATTCCATTTTGCAGATTCCTTCCCTTTATCATATTTATCTTTATGAGGACATTTGGCATCATAATGACCGACTCTACCACATGCAAAACATTTGAAAGGTAGTTTACCTCTGAATCTTCCGGAACCCCATTGAAGGTTCTTGACAAAGTTTGCTTCTCCTTCTTCTTCTGAAATATGTCCTGATTCATTGAGTTCTTCTTTTCCTTTTGCTTAAGCTTTAAATTTGACTTCTCTCATATCTGATGGACCTCCTTTTCTCATCTCAAAGGCAGTTAAGATTTCGTGAAGTTGTGTCATAGTAATAGTCTGTAGATTCTACTTTTCTTCTATGGCAGATACTTTTGATTCAAATTTAGCAGACAAGGATCTTAAAACTTTTTCAACTAAGGTAGCTTCCTTTATCTCTTCACCCAGATTCTTTATGCAATTAAAAACTTCATCTATATGTAAGAAGTAACTAGCTATACTTTCATCATTGTGCATCTTGAGAGTTTCATATTGAATTCTGAGAGTTTGTAGTTTAGCACGTTTTACTTGAGAGTCTCCTTCATAGCTTAGAATGATTTTGTCCCATATTTCTTTGGCTGATTTGAGCTACATAACTTTGAAAAACTCTGATTATGACAGACTTCCCAATAATGTATTGACAGCCTTGGAATTGGTTTCATATTGTTTTTTACCTGCCGTATCTGTAGGAATTGCTAATGGAAATGTATATCCTCCTTCCATGATTTCCCAGACATCTGTTCCAAGTGATTGAAGATAGGTTGTGGTTCTTACCTTCCAATAAGAAAAGTTGCTCCCATCAATGATTGGCTGTCTGATGGATCCCCCGCTTTCTTGATTACTCATGATGACGGATCTTCCTTCAAGCGATCAAGCTTCTTCTGGAGGACCTGCTCTGATACCAATTGTTGGAAATAATACTGAGAGGGGGGGTGAATTAGTATTATTAGCTCAATAATTTAAATTTCAAAAAATGATTTGTATATGCTAATTCATCTCAGTGAACTTGCATATATACGCAATTATACTGAATGCAACCAGCATATATGCAGAGATCTTTAGATTTACCCAAATTATCATGTAATGAACTTTAATTAGTATATCAAGAATTCATTACACAGTGCAATAAAAGCATAATAAAGCATCACACATAAGAAACACACAAGAACACCAAGATATAAGGTGGAAACCCAATGTGGGTAAAAACCATGTCGTCTTTGTCTTCTTTTAACAATAAGAAAATTTTGTTTACAGTTTTTGTACTGGTGCAGTCTTATACCAGTATGCAGGCTTCTACCTGCAGAAGGCTACAACCTTCTCTCATTCTCCAGCTTCTACTGGAAGGGAGCTACAACCCACTAGCTCTTGTACTAGCTGATATGTTCACTAGTACGTAGGTGCCGGCCTATAGAAGGCTACAACCTTCTCTTTTCTACCAAGGACCACGTTTCATAAATTTTAAAACTGGCTCCATCAACAACATCATTCAAAAATATATCTAAATCAACCAATCTCCTTTTGAACCAACCACAACCGAATTAATCAATCATTTTGACAACCCATCAATTTGATGATTCAGAATGTTGTCACTAGAATACAGTAACCAGAATCCAAGCCAAAACCCAAAACACTGCAACAACAAACAAAAGCAACTAAAACATATTTTATAAGGTATACGATACTTCCATGTGTCGAACCTGCGTGCATACACATTTTCCTCAAAGAAAACTTGTGTATAGATCTGCAAATCAAATTTATGATGTATACACCGCTTTGATATGCAGAACCAGTGTGTATATGCTCCTTTTCTAAAGTGAACTTGCGTACAGATCTGTAAATGATGATTTAAACATTACGATTATTCCAGACTTCAATCATACCAAGATCATCATATTTACAGACTACAACATGCGCCAGTTATTCAAGTACATGATCAAACCACATAAAGATAATTGAGTTCAATCCTTAAAATCTTAATACATCATTAGATCTTATCCTTCATCAAACACTAATATTCATCCTTGGTTCAGAATAAGCACCACACCATAAGCCAATAACCTGCATATTAGATCTCACACTTCATCAGATATTCGATACTTGCACACCTTGGCCTAATGATCTTCTCCTCCTTTTTTAGTTTTAGGCCTTTCTCAATACCATGGACAAAAACCACTTAGGACCAATACCTTGGACCAAATACCTAGTGTCAATACCTCGGACCAGATACCGTGGACCAATACCATGGATCAAAATACCATGGACCAAATACTTCGGACCAAAAAATTTAGTTTTCCAAGGTATACACGCTTTTCCTTCTGTGAAAGTGTGTGTGTATATATACGCGACTTGTATACAGTGAACCTGCATGTATACGCATCTTGGTCAATGGTGAACTTGCGTAAACCTCTCTTTCTTCATTTTGTGAAGACTGATCTGTCATTCTTTGTTGTTTACTTGCTATACTATGATCTTCCATCTGAGTAGGTTTCCTTTTGAATTGATTCCATGAAGTTGTCCTGCATTTCATCACCTCTTCTAAACTGATTCCTTAAAGCTGCCCTGCATTTCATCACATCTGTAAACACTACTATCATGCATTCTGTCACATCTGATATCTCTTCTGTATATTCATCTAGTTACCATATACAAGTGAGTTGTTCTGTTATAAGTGGGTTGCCATCAAGTACAACACATACATCATAATGCTAACAGGTAAGGCGTGATGATAGAGGAAACAACGCCAATATAGGTTGAAGAACAAGAACAACCAACAGATGAGGAGGAAGGTGACTAAATGCAGGATCATGAGATTTCTCAACAGATTGAGCAACTGATCGATGTGACAGACATGGAGTCAGAACATGAGCTGCAACATGAAGATGTTGACATGATGATGAAAGCATCACAGGTCGTCCCTCAGTCTCCACCACCTCCAGCAATAGAAACAACCCCAAGTGAGCAAGGAGATGTTTTTATCCTTGATGATGATCTGATCATGGATGTGTACAAGTTATAATTTGATGAGTTCCAAAAGGGCATTGTACAATCCTAGAGGAAGCACTTTCTGGATGATCACACATTACCTACATTCATTAGAGAGAGGGTGATAGTGTTAGACACTAGGAAGAATTCAAATGCTATTTCCAAAGCTATCTTGGCCTATGCAAGAGAAAATAGATCAAATGTTTAGTATTTTACAACCGAGAATAAGAAAATGGAATAGAACTTGTTGGCTGTCAGGAAAGAGGCAGAGGAACTCTGGGAAACAACATAGAATACAATATCCGCATTGGGGGAGATGAGAGCAGTGATACTTTCTGAAGTATCAACACTTGGGGTAAACCATGTGAAAACTCTATGATGGTTTGTCACCGTACATAAAGAAGTTTTCTATTTACATGGCTTACAACAGTAGAGAAAAGAGTTTGTTAAAACTCTGAAAAACATACAAGCTTCCATTGCCTATGTGAAAGAGTGGAAAATACGGTACAATGGAGTCCCACTTGACTTAGTGAATAAAATGAAGCCACATGCAGAGTTGGAGAAGGAAAAGGTTAAAATGTTGATTCAGAACAACAAGAAGGTTTCCTCATTAATTGGTAGCATACAAACCTCATATGTGTAGTTGTACAATAGTTTAGATTTATTGGTGAGAACACACTAGATCCCATTACTCGGTTCCCTCACCAAAGATAAAGCTAAGAACCAATTCTGGTAGGAGGTCGAAGAGTACTTGGAGTAGATAAGACATAATTCCACTAGGGAAGACTTGGAGATGAACACAGAAAACATGTAGGATTTCATCGGTGGCCCTATCAAAGTCAAAACAATACTACAAATGATTTAGAACAAGTTGGAAATAGGTTCCAATACAATGTACCTGTATGCCATGGAGGCTAGAAGTTTTCTTCCAACAAGACACCATTAAGTAGTTTGGGGAAACCATCACACAGTACCAATCTTGGCACCAATATGTGACTGAGAAGAAGCAAGTGGAGGTTGTTGAGATAGACTTCTCCCAATGTCTAGCATCATAGTGTTGTGTCTTATTAGGCTTGCCTCTACCCTATTTTGTCTTATATGGGTACAAGTGGAAAATGTAATATTATTTGTAATTATATTGTAAGTGAAATTCGAAGTGTCAATATTGGAATATGAAAAGTCATCATGTAATGTAATGTGTTATTTTGTGAATAAGTTGAAGAGTCATGAGGGTCGTCCAAAGGTCACAAAGGGGGAGTGGAAGAGTCACCCACCTCTTGTTATAAATAGAACCTCATAACTCATGTAAAAGGCTTTTGGGAGCCAAGCTTCTTGCTAGGCTTAAGGCTTAGAAAGAGCTTGGGAGTATAATTGTGAGGAGCCTTGGCTTCTCCGTAGCACAGAGCGAGTATACTTCTTTGGAGAAGCAGATTTTATTGACTTTCATGTTCCACTATTGGGGCTAGTGGTCATAAATGGTGTATGTATGGATTGAAATTTCATTTATAATAATAAAATCATAGCCAACACACTTTCATGTATATGTTATTAATATTGTAGGATTATTCTTGTTGCATTGGAAATGTATATTATTTAACTTACACATATAGTTATGAACTATTTTTTTTTTTATTTTTACAAATCTTGTTGAATGTGTGTTGTTGGATTAAATCATCACTTTAACTTGTGGACTATTCCACATCTTATCTTGTCATTCCATTCCACTCCTATGTTCCTTTCAAGCTACATACTATTACAGGCTTCCAAGGGGAGCACTTCCTTTTCCCTTCGTGAGTTTGAAACTTCATGTATCGTACTTGCATCTCTGCAGGGTCACACACTTGATCTTACCCAAAGTTATCATATTTTCTTTACGCATTTCTACGGTCAAGGAATAGCATTTCCACCCACTACTGGGACTCCTACTCCAAACCGTTTGAGGTCTAGTTGGGACTTCATATTGGGGAGATCCCTTGAATTTTGGTGAGTCGAGCACTGTCAAAATTTATGGTGCTAGGAGGGGAAAATAACAAGCTAAGCCCTTGAAGTGTGTTTTGGATTTCTGCACATATTTTATGACTTCTCACCAAATCATAACCCCGAAATGTTTTTCTAACTCTGCAAATATGAAAGTGTCGACGAGCATTTTAAATGACTTGTCCAATTTCAAGTTCAATGATGAGGGTGAAACAACCTTACTGAAGCACACAGTTACTTTTCTTGGTTTTTATGAGAAGGATGAAATCTAGTCTGAGGATGTTGCTTGTTGGGTTGTTCGCTCTCACATTCGAAGGGCAAGTGAAGCAAAGGTGTTACACATTGCCTGAAGCCTCCAAACACTCTTTCAAATAGTTTGTTGTAGAATCATTTCATGATTTTGATCTCTATAATCCTAAAGCTCTTAATAAGAAAAAATTAAAATTGTAAAAAAACACCTGATGAATTTGTTTAGGATTTTCATGATTGTTTTATTCATTTGTGCTTTGAATTTCCTAAAAATGAAGTTGATTGGGAGTTCTTAATTGGAAGATTTAAATATCTTGTTCACATTTCTGAAAATCCACCTGAGTTAGAATCTTTCGAACCTCTCCTAACATACCTCGGTGTTAGAGCTTCAAAATATGAGACAAAAAAGGTTGTTGTTCCAAGAGACCCTACATTCCCTTCTCATCAAACAAGTCTAGTTCCAGAGGTCGAGGTGGGAGAAGTGGAGAATTAACTTGTTGATCTACCACCATCTCGTCATACCCCACTTACTCAGAATTTCAGTACAGAGTTGGAATGTGACCCTGATGGCTATGATGAAGTGTTATCTGCTCGTACTCCATCCTTTGGTCCCTCTGATCCTAAGGATTTGGATGTGTTGAGTTCACCAGTTTCAAATTTCTCTTGTGATGTTCATGAGGATAAAGTTCTAGATGGAGTTGGCATTGAAAAACCAACCTGTGATACCATTTTTTATGAGTATGTGTGGGAGTCTAAACAATAATTTATGGTGACGGATAAACTCCTTCTGTTTTCACCTCTTCTGCATTATCCTGAAATTTTCTACGATTCCGTCATTCCTGTTACTAGTTTCGATTATGAAAATTCATTTCCATATGTTACTACTTTCGATCGTTCGTAGAACACGTGGAATGCAGTTTTTCATCTGAATGGAGAGAGGAAAAAATTGTTTTCCCTAATGCTCCCAATATCTCATCTTACCTTTTCATAAACATAGAGGTTGAAATTTCTCATTTTACAACATCCCCTTTATATTATTCTTTATATCATGACGATGCCTTTGTTCATGATCCTAAACTTGTTGATCATTGTTGTCATGATCTTTTCGTTCATTCATCTGATCATGATTTTGATTCTTCCATTATTGATATTTCTAAACAACTGATCTTCGATGATCCATCTTCTGATGAACTGGAACCTTCCCAAGTTGTCAAGGCACTTCAACCCAAGCTAATAATTATGTCAGGTTCTCATAGCCTTGAGGTCAGTTCCACTTCTGATTAGAAATGCATTGAATATTTTTAGGCTCCTCATCACTCTCTTGTTCACATTGAAAATCAATCTATCTTATAATTTTCTCATCCTTCATTTGTATCACATGATCCTATTGCTCAATCATTCGAGGATTTGTACATAGCATGCACTGTTGCAAAAAATGAATTTTCTTCTTTATTCATGTTTTCTCTTTTTTCAAGTTCGAAAGTGTGTACCTACTTGTCTTCGAATCGCAATGTGTTTGAATACCATGGTACATTCGTACAGTGCCTTTCATGCACTTTTCATCTTTACTTTTCTATAGGTTCATTCAAACTTTGGACGTTTTGGTTTGTATTTTCTTATCTTTCTTGCTTTTTGGTTTTCTTGTATATTAATTTTGACATGCATGCTCTCACCTACATGGGCCAACCAATTTCCCGATGGTTGCGTTGGAAGTATCACTTCACTTAAGTTGGCCTATGTTCTACTTAGGTTATGAGTAGGAGTAGGGTTTGCTTTTCTTGTTGTTTATTTCCTTGATTTTTTTTATGTTGTTTTGCCTCTACCCTGTTTCTTTCCTTCAGTTTATTTTCTTTCGTAGTTGTAGGTTAGTTTTTGCATGAAACCATGTTGGCTTCTTAGACAAACAAGGTGAAGTTCAAGAGGAACTTGTACTGCTATCAACACTTGGTTATTTGTTTATTCCCTCTCCTTATGTGAATCTTGCATTTATTTTAGTTGATGATACCTTGATAGAAAATACGTTACTTTCAGAGAGAGTCGTGGTGAAATCACAATGCTTGCACTTTTAACTAGTATTTCCTACTCTAATCAACCTTTTATTTTTAGTTAACCGTTGTCAACTCAGTCAAGCAGAGTAAGGAGAGGAGGAAATCCTTAACAAGTATGTCAGTGGTATATATAAATATTCTTCTTTGAAGGGACAACCTCTTTTTCTCTCAATAAGTTAGGATCCCTTTTCTGCCTCATGAAATAAATAAGTGCCTATGCACAATTCTTTGAAAAAGTAAAAAATGAAAAATGAAAAAAATGGAATAAAGGGAGAATGAAGAGAAATGGTTCCTGCGCAGAGAGGTGATTTAAGTATCTCCGCTAGGGTACTGTCTAGGCTTGCTGGCAACAGAGAAATACTTGTGTTCCTAAAGTGACTCTGTTGGGGTATTGTCTAGGCCTGCTGGTAGCGTAGTGATGCCAAAGATGAAACTAAAACTCTAACATTCTATTTTACTTGTGCATCTATATACTCCTCATCCCTAATCGAAACAACTTAGATTGACTTGGCTTGGTATGTGTGCTGCCAATGAAGAGAATGGGAGGTAGTACATATTTAACTCAAGCTAAGTGAAGAAGCTATGATAATCAAATAACTGAACAATACTTCTGGTACAGTTAGACTCACTTTGCATAAGACAAGGTCCATATAGAGAGCTAGAGTTCTACCACTGTGTTGCCAATTTTGTAGCAGCTAAAACCACTTTCCAAAATTTTTCCTATGCCTCGATTTTTTAGCCTTCCTTCTGTTGAGGCCTTGAAAATTGTTGCGTCAACATAGAGGGAAAACTACCCGGTTTGGACCTTAAGGCAACTACTTTTTCGTTTAAGTAGTGGCTCTGACTGGATATAATGGGACCAGCTTCCCAATGAGGTGATTGAGTGGATATATAATGCTTATAGTGGAGTGAAATAGATGGATTTGTAGTAATGAATCAAATGGGAAACATATACATTAATCTATTCGATAATCATGGATTGTTTAACATTCATCTAGATGCGATCTACAATAATTTTCCATAGTGAATGAAAATATAGATTGATCAAACACTAATGGAACTGAAAATATTTAAAGATGATTATTGTGATTAAATAGTTAATCTGAATAATATGTATAGTTCATATCGCATTTAGAAAAAGGAAAATTTCTTAACAAATATTTAAAAACACCAATGGCAGCATGATCAGAAGTGAATACATGTAACATTGTTCTTTCTGAAATATCATGTAATAAAAAATTTGCAGAGATAAATTCACTATTTATTTCATGAACAAAGCAGAGGCACAAAGATAGAAATACCAGATGCACATTTTGTTAGCTCACAAAGGAAATAGTAGTAGTTTAATCCTTCTCACAAAGATAATTCCAGGAGTACAATAGTGCAACTTGTCGAAATCCTTTATTGAAAATTCATAAAACCATATTCCAATATTTCTAATCAAAAAGGATGAAAGTACAGTAGTGCAATCGTTTGTAAGCCTGTCTTCATAAAATTCAGGACCTTTATTTTCTACAGCAACTAAGCTTAAATAGAAAAAACAACTCTAATCTATTGTGCAAAGTGTTAAGGGAATTAAACAAATCCCTTCAACAATGTTTAAAGAAAACAATATTTGGTAGCAGTTTCTTGCAAAGGATTTGTTGTCATCATCAGCTTCATTTGTTCCATAAAATTCTTCGTATGTTTATCTGTCTTGTTTGAACTGATCTACCACTGATCAACATAGTTGTCTATCTCTGTTATGGACCTGAACACGAAAAACAAGGATTGATAAGATAAACATGAATGATATGATAAACAAATTTTATTTGAAACAAATCACTTTTGCAGGAAATTAGGAAAATGTAGAGCGCAATAAATTTGACAGATATCATGGAGAGGAATGCGGAGTTTTACGGCTTATCGCAATTAGCTATCAGAGTTTGGGGCAGATCATAAAACAATTGTAGTTGACATAGAACCACGGGCAAATCTTTAGAGAAATTGCAATTGGCTTGCAACAGGAGTATTTCATATCAAATCCAAAAGGGGCCTTTTTTAAATTACATCGCAATCGACGTTTAGAATGGTGGATGCTTGTTATAAATTGTATCCTTTTTAAAATTTGTGATTGCCATGGACACGAGGTATGTATGAGTTGGATTGTATAATCCCATCGAGTCCGATCTAATTGCAAATCGCAATCGACTGAGGTGAAAGGTTTATTATAGACCACATCCCTTTAACTATTGCAATTGTGGGATCCCAAGGTGACTTCACGGATGATGTGGTTGATGACATGGCTTTGACATGGTGGGAGACATGATAATGACGTGGCAGCTTGCATGGAGGATGATGTGGATCTGACGTGATTGCTAATGTCATATTGTAATTGGCGTTGGGGCAAATATCGCAATCATCAATGGGAATGGTTCTTGCAATAGCTTTGGATGTGGGATTTAAATGAAGTTAAGTTGATAATTTCCTTAGGTCCAAGCTTATCACAGATCACAATTGTCTAAGGGAGAAAGTAGGAGACAGGACCTTTAGATTCATGTGATTGTGGTATAGGTCTCCGGACGCGATATAAATATAAATCGTAGTGAATAACACTCGTTGGTCTGGTCTAATCACAATCACAATCGGCTAAGGTAATGGGGTATAGACTTAAGCCTTTGTAACTTCCATGATATGGTTTGCAATGTGATGCAGTGGCGTGCCCTTGTGTGTCCCGACAATATTAGGTTAATGTTTTTTGTGTGTCTTTTCTTTGTTAAGAATATTTAGAACTACGGCCTTTGTATTTTGTGCTTTGATCTTGAATTTAACTCCCGATTGCGAAGGATGGGTTAATCACATATCCCAATCGGCTAGGGCTCAGACTTAAGGCTATTGGAACCTTTGTGTGGTTGTGATGCGGGGAAGCGGGATGAGTCGAAGATTGTTTAAGATTTCAACTTTAGGGGAATAAAACTCCGATTTATTTAAAATAACCCATTTTTTTTAAATACTTAAGGTTTTTGAAGCCTAAGTATAGTTTTGATCTTAGGGGCTATTAAAATTTAGTTTTTTGTTTTTTTTTGGATAATCAACATTTAATATTTGGGTTTTAATTAAAAAGCTTAAGTGTTAAACTTTGATTATAAAGATTTTTTTTTTAAATGAAGGGTCCCTATTTTAATATAATAAATTTCATAGGAAATTTATAATATATTAAAATGGGGGATTTTGTATAGTACAACAATTGATGATTCAATGGAAGAACCAATTATCTCTGATTAATGAAATTTTCCAAAAATTCAGTAAAAATAATCTAAGTGAAAATTGTTTTTTGAAACATCTAGATAAATAAAATTACTCTGATTATAAAACTCATTACCTTGCAATCTTTTTAAAAAACCTTTTACGAATGAAAGACACCTATTTACTTGTATTAGTCATTAATCAATTTACAAATAAAGTAAGGGACCTTTTATGACTTAGCTTTAAAATGTACTCATTCGTCACAAGTAGAGCCACTACTACCAGCGAGCGTTTATAGCCTTGACAGGGTTACATTTTAACCAACAACAATCCAGTATCCCATCCATTAATAGTGTAATAACTAGAGGTAATTTTTATTTATTTTTATGCTAAAAAGCCATTGTCCTAGTTTGGTGGCAAAATAAAGACAATTCCATTCACTAGTAACAATCAAACTGAGCAAGATGGCTTGTGATGAGACCCCTTGTTTTACAATTAAAAATCGTAAGCCATTACCCTAATTTGGTGATCAGTGTGGTAATGTCAGTGTAATTGATTCCCTATGAACATGGTAAGAAGGATCGTGATGAGACCTCTTATCTTTTTAGATTTATTATATTTTAGAATTACACTTTAAAAATTCTCTTTTTAATGGATGGGGAGGATCATTGTCTCCTTAAGAGTTTTGGATGAAAAATCCGAGTTGAAAGTTTTTTTTAGTCATAAGACAATCTTTACCTTTTAAGGATAACCTTTTTACTGAACTAGAGTAAAAGGATATAATTTTTTGAGGTTTTTTAAAGATTTTACAATTTAGTGGAAAATATTTTCAGAGTTATATATTTTTTATCTGATTTTCAATTTTGGTAACCACTTCTTAAAAAAAATTCTTACCTTCAAAATTGAAAAATAAAAATAACTTTAAGAGATGTTTGAAAAGTCAATAGCATACTACTTAACATTTTATTAACAAAATCTGTAAAAGGAAAGTAAATTGTAGCGGGATGTACAAATGGAAGTGATTTTTTACAGATTTAATTTATTTATTTATTTATTTTTAATTTAAGAAAATATTTTTTTTAAGATGAGCCCATTTATAGGGACAATATCTCTCTTTCCTAACAAATCTTGAAGTATAAATGTAGATGGGCTTATCTATTCAACAATGTGAAATGGACCAAGCCATAATCTTTGAAATTTGGTATGTTTCCCTTTTTCCTTGTGTGCTTTGTCCCACTTGAGAACTAGATCTCCAACTTGGAAGGATCTTTGTGTGACTGAACTTGCATAAAAAGAAGCTTTCACCATCTCTTGATGTTTGGTGTGTGATTTTGGCCTTTTCCCTTTCTTCTTTTAGTTTTAGGATTTGTGAATTTCTTAATTGCAATGAAGAAGAATGTGTTTCTTCAATAAATTGAACTAGGGCTACTGAAGGAAGAGCTAAATGTGATGGAATAATGGCTTCCTTCCCATAGACTAAGTTAAATGGAGAAGTACGTATGGAGGCCTTCTGACTTATCATATCAACCCATAGAGCAAATAATAAAGCTTTGTGCCAATTTATTTGATTTTGATCAACAATTCTTTTGATTATTCTAAGGAGACTTTTATTGGTGGATTCAACCAAACCATTTCCCTGAGGATAGTAATTAGCAGAATATTTGAGTTTAAATCCTCTCCTAATTGCAAATTCAATCATACTAGTACCCGAAAAATAAGATGCATTGTAAAATATAAGTGCGGAAGGTAAACCAAATATTGTAATGATGAATTGATCAATAAATTCAATAACAGATTTAGGAATGATTACCTTTAGAGGAATTTCTTCCACCCGCTTAGTGAAGTAATCTGTAGCAGTCGAAACATACCTATGTTGTTTAGAAGAGTGAGGAACGATCTCATCTATGATATCCAGTCCCCATTGTTCGAACGACTGATCAATGTTGACTGGCTACAGAGGCAAAGCTGGTTTCCTTTGTCTTCCAGAAGTATTTTGGCATGTTTTGCATTTCCTTACATATGCATGGGCATCTTTGAAGAGAGTGGGTGAGTAGTATCCAACATGTAAAATTTTGTGTGTTGTAGTGTCTCCTCCAAAGTGTCCACCTATTGGTCCATCATGAAGTTCCTACAAAACTATTTGTGCTTTAGACTTTTCTAATCATCTTAACAATATAGAATCATAGTTTCTCCTAAATAACACGTTATCAATGATCTCATAATTTTTTTCTTTTAATCATAAAGCTCTTTTTCTTTTATAATTGAGTTCAGAAGGAGCATATCCATTTTCAAGTAAAAAATCAAATCAACGTATTGGGAATCATCATCAATTACACTTACCTGAGAAATGTGTTCATTGTTACCTGTATCCCCTTCGGCTGGTATGTTGGATTTTCCTATAAGCAACTTGCATAAACCTTGCCCTCTGACAATTTTGTCTGGTTTTATTTTGATATCGCATTCCTTCAAAGTTGTTACCCAATTTGCTCTTTTTTCTCTTAATTCTTTCTGAAATAGTAATTGCCTCACTGCTGGGAATGGGACTATTACTTTCATGTGCATTTTTAAGAGAAAAGTTCTGAAATGATTTACAAATTTATATACAACAAATGCCTCGTTTTCTACTTCTGAATAATTCAATTCAACACCTTGGAAATTTGAGTTGAAAAATGAGATGGTTGTTTCAATTTTCTGATTATTAATTTGTGTCAAAACAACAGCATAAGACGTTGAAGAAGAAAAGGTATATAAGATGAAATGATTGGAGAAATTCAGAGTATTTAGAGACGGAGCATTGATAATTGACTCTTTGATAAAATTGAATGCTTGCTTTTCATGCTGGCCCCATTTAAAAACTGTGTTTTTCTTAATCATTTGTTGTAACAATAGAATAATCTACGAGAAATCAGGGGCAAACGTCTTGACAAAATTGATTTGTCCAAAAAATGATTGCATGTTTTTTTTGTTATGTGGTGGAGAAATTTCTGAAATTTCTTTTATTCTAGCAGAGGTCAATGAAAATTCCATTTTTGGACGCAATGAATCCTAAAAGTTTTCCTTCAGTAAGAGTGAAAAAAGACTTTTTCAGATTTAATGAGATACCATATTTTCTACAACGTTCAATTTTTTTTAAGGTCTTGTAAATGACTATTTTTGTTCTTCGAATAAACAATAATATGATCTAGATAAACAACCATTATTTTATTTAACATACCTTCAAAAGCTATGTCAATGGCTCGTTGGAAAGTGGCCCTTACGTTTATTAAACCAAATGGCATTTTTTGATAGGCATAAGTTCCCCATTTGGTTCTAATAGTAGTATTTAGCCTATCATCTGGGTGTACCATAATTTGATTATATCTAGAGAAACCATCAAGGAAAGACATAATTTCGAAACCAACAACTCATCGTAAAATATGTTCCATAGTGGGTAGAGGGAAATTATCCTTTTGGATGGCCTTATTAGGATTCCTAAAATCTATACAAATGCGAATATCACCATTTTTCTTCCTAACGAGTACCAAGTTGGAAACCCATCTTGAATGCCTATCTGGAAAAATAATGTTAGCTTTAAGGAGTTTATTCAATTCCGTTTTGATTTGATTCTCTAAATTCGAGTGAATTTCATTAACTTCTATTGGACAGGTTTATCGTTTGATAACATTGGGATTGTAGTTTGAATGATGGAATTGTCAAATGTTTTCAGATCTTCATAACTCCAACCAAAGACATCCTTATATTTTTTAAACAAATGAATGAATGATAGTCTTTCTTCAGATGAGAGACCAAGTCCTAAATTGATATTTTGGGGTTTAAGGTCTTTCCCAATATTTATTAATTCAAATATCATAGTTGACCTCTGTAGTTTTGAATTAGTAACTCTTTTAAATTTGTCTTTTAAATCATAGAGATCTTCAAGTTTTACAACAGATTTGGGTATGGATTATCATCAATTTTCTATTTTAATTGATTATCATGTCCATCCTCATCAATAATTTGGTCATCGTATGATTTCTCAAAAGTTAAAAAGCTTAAAATGTCTTCATCATCATTAAATACCCGCCAATTGGTGATATTATTTGGAATGGATGGCCTAAAGATTAATTCTACGGGACTGTAATCTTCAGATGGGACCAATTTTGATGCAACATTAGCAAGAAGGTCAGCGCTAGAATTCTGAATTCTAGGAATAGAAGAAATTTTAAACATTAAAAAATGTGAAGTGAGAGACTGGACCAATGACTGATATTACTTCAAGTGTGTAGAATGCATCATGTTTTTTACTTGTTTTACTACAATTTATAAATCTTTATAAACTTGCGAGTATTGAAAGTCAAGTCATTGATTTATATATACCTTGGACTAATGCCTCATTTTCTGTGATATTATTTGTGCATTCGAATTCCAATATGCAAGTTAGCATTGTCTTCACACCTTCATCATTGATCAATATGCAACATGCTCCTGCACCATCTCTTGATTTCGACCCATCAAAATATAATGTCCAAAATAAAGAATTAACTACTAGTTTTTCTATTATATTTACACATTTGGAAAATTCTGTTTGTGATTTTTTTTTCGATTTGAGATGTCATAGAATTAATCATAAATGGTGACATTTGTGCTTTAATATTCTCAAAAAATGATTTAGTTGTGTAGTTCCCAAGAATGTTGTTATTGAATACTACTACCTCATTTTCACCTTTGAAATATGTTACTGAATGTTTTATATGTTTCTCTCAGTTGATTCTGATTTGATTTGGCTTTCCATTAAATGGGATCCATATGTGAGACCAATCAGTAGAAAAATAACCATGTAATTTTTCTGACCAATCTCTACCAAGAATTAAACCGTAGAAGTCTAGGATATTAGCAACAATTATATCAATTATTTGACACACTTTAGGATTTGAAGATAATCTAATAAGCACTGAATCCATTTCTCCTATGACCTTGAAGATAATCTAATAAGAACTGAATCCATTTCTCCTATGACCTTGAATTTTTTCCTATCGAGTTTCACAATGTGAACTGGAGTTTTCTCGGGTGACATGTTTAATTTAAGACAAATTGAATATGACATGATATTTGAAGAAGCCCCTGAATCTACCAAGCAGTTGTGCACATTTTTATTAAATATTTCAAAACTCAAAAGAAAAGGAGTATGTGAGTTAGACTTGTCACCAATCAAAATAACATCAGAGGGATCTAATAATGAACAAACATGAGGCTTACCCATTTTGTTAGAATCTTTGGATACTACAACAATAGGAAGAGGATAAGTAGGTACCGTATTTAATTCTTTTAGTAAATATTTTTGTTGTTGTTTGAGTTTAGTGAGTTTAAAAGGAGAAACGTTTTCTTTTATCTTCTTCATATCCTCAACTATATTGTAATTCATAGTATCTCAAACTACTAAAGTTCTGGGTGAAGATGGAGAATTAGATGAAGACATAATTGCTTGGGGAAAAGGGAAGTGGGTTTGTTAACATCAACTTTATCTTTAGTAGTAAAAGTTGAAGGTTTTTGTTTTTTATTTGGTTGTATAGGATCAACTAAACATTTACTTCTCATGCTAACAGGTAACGCTTCATATTCATTTTCACCATCAGAAATAGGAAGCATTAAATCCCACCTTACATATTTGCTAATCTTATCTCATTACAATTTGAATAGGTTCCATTACAAATTTGTTAATCCAATTTTCATTACAATTGGGAAAGTTAAAGGATATGAATAAAAAATAACGTTTATAAATCTTATTGAAGGTTTTCTTCAGAGTAAATAACGCATGCCTTCTCATGGTTAAAATTTGTTTAGGCTACTCAAATATCCATCTAATTTGAGTCCAAGAAGATCCCCAATTATTTTCATATATATTTTTAAAGATATTATTATTTTCCTAATAATCATTATTACATTACCATTGGAGAACAACTATACAACAATAGACAAAGATTCAAACCATGCTCATAAATGTCATTCTTGAGACTTTGACCTGCCATTTATTATGACGATTGGATTCTTGGATCAACATTAAGTTCTTTTATTTACTAGTTTTTATGAAATGCACGTAAGCTCTTTCCTCATTTTTGTTGAGGACAATCACATGGAATGATTTTATTTTAAATTATTGAGTTGGGATACATAACTATTCATGTGAAATTATTGAGTTGGGATACATAGCTATTTAAAAATGATTAAAAAGTTTATGAATTAAGATAAGGAAGTGATTTTATCTTTTTAATGCAGCTAATATTTAATGGAATATTTGTTTTAGAAATTTGATAAATTAATCAATAAAAATATAATGTTTATATTAAAAAGGAGAAAGTGATTTTATCTTTTTAGTGCAGCTAATATTTAATGAAATATTTGTTTTAGAAATTTGATAAATTAATCAAATATATAATTATTGTATTTGTATTAATAAAATTGTTGCTATTAAATTAGGTAGTTTATTAAGTTTAATTATAATAATGAAGAAAAGAATATATTTTATTTAATTTTAGTTATTTTAAATAAATATGTTGAATTTTTAATAAATATATTTTGTTATATGAAAATAAAATATGAAAATGACATTTAGTATAAGGTAATTATATCATTTCATTTTTAAAAAATATGTTTTTTTGATAAGTTAAAATTCCATACATGTGAGCATTTAAAAAAATCAATAATCTATCTATCTTAAACTTAATAATACAAACAATAATCTCTTTTAATTTACAACATAATTTTAACCAAATTTAATTGAAAAAATGAAACGATATAAACACTATTATGCTATCCTACATTTTAATCCGATACATTATGTCATAAAACAATAAAATTCATTTATAACATTTCAGTTAATAAATCATAAACTAAAATAATATGAAAATTTATAATATTATATAATAAATTTTTATAATATTTATATAACAAAATTTTATTATTATATCTGCTGTATGTATGATTTAGTTATTAGTTTTTGCTTTTGGTTTGCATATTAGTTTGTGTTTGACTAAAATTCATGTTGTTTTGTTTATAGTTTAATATTAGGATTTAATTTTTGTTTTATTATTATTATTTAATTTATTTATGCATAAATTGATTGGTTAAGGTCTTATTATAGATTGTTTTAGTAACTCCCATTTTAGTTACTATATTTTTCATTCATTTTATATTATTATATATATATTATATATTATTATATATATATTATATATATATAATATACACATAGATAATATTAACTTGGGGTTCCTAAACATTTGAGAGCAGTTGTGCATACGCTGTATGAAGAGGTGAAAGTCAAAATTAGAACTTTAGCAGGAATTTCTAAAAGTTGTAAAAGCGATATCGGGGTCAAGAAATGTTGTCCACTGTCTCCTGCCCTTTTTGGTTTATATATCGACAAGCTTGAGGAGTGATTAAATTCACAAGGGGGTGATGGTATCTATTTGGGCAAGTTTGTTATAAGGCTTCTTTTGTATGTAGATGACCATATTCTGATTGCTAAATCGGCTCTTGGTTTGCAAGAACACTTACTATCCCTTGAGCATTTTTATAGAAGTGTGGGGATGCACGTCAATATTAGCAAAATGAAAGTAGTGGCCTTCTCTAAGAAAAGAAAACATAACCAACATAAGTTCTACTTTGAAGACAACATTATGGAAGAAGTTGTAGATTACAAATACCTCAGAATTGACTTCAACAAAAATCTAAGATGGAATGGTTGTAGAAAGAAAAGAACTTTGGGGGGTTGGAAAGCATTTTATGCTTTTCAAAATAGGTGTAGAGAGGCAGATTTATGGGACTGGAAAACCACTCAAACTCTTTTTGGGCTCCTAGTGATTATGGTGATTCTCTATGGTTGTGAACTATGGGCCAGCAGTACATCCAACATGCAATGGAGACAAATTGAGAAAATTCAAAAGCGTTTGATTACAAACAAATTTAAGATTAAAAGTGCAATTCCTTATGATATCTTGTTAAGTGAAACATGGACTGCTCCTATTGAAACAGTTGCTATGGTGTGAGTCATAAGGTATTTAAAAAGAATTGAGCAAATGGAAGAGGGTAAATGGCCTAAGGTTGTCTTTAATGATAGATTGTGCAAGAGAAAGAAAACTTGGATGCAAGAGAACAACAAATGGTTTAGTAAATGGGGTATTTGCTTGAACCCGTGTCCCATAAACAACAAAGAGATAAAAGCTTTTGTTATGGAAAACTTCCACAAGCGTACTTGAGATAAGGAGCCAGGAAGAAAGAAAAATTACTATATTGAAGTGTTTAATCCCACTCATAGTCATCAACCAAAAGCATACATAGAGACCAATATCTCTTGGAGAGCCAAAATTCTTATTACTTAGTTAAGGACTAATTCTCATAAACTTCGTTGTGAAACAAGGCACTGGAAAAGGCCAAAGGAAGTGTGGGAGGAAAGAGTATGCATCTTTGTTCTTTTGGAAAAGTGGAAACAGAAAAACATTTAATTTTAGAATGTGAAGCCTCCAAAGACAACAAGGAAAGTTATGCAGATATGATAACAACTAGCTCTTGGGATAATCTATTTAGCAAGGGGTTTGTCGAGAAGCTGGGAGAATTTATCTTTAAGCTTCACAGAAAAAAGGTCGATTACATCAAGCATATGAAGAAGCAATCTGTCTCATAGATTATCTTTAACCTTATAGATGTTAAAATAATTTCTTTCTATATATAAAAATGTATGTTAATATATACAATATTGGTTAATTATATTTTCTTAATTTTTAGTATTCAATAATACAATATTTTATTTTTGTGTTAAATTACTTTTTTAATTTAATTAACTATATTTAAACTAAATAAAAGTACTAACTTACTATATAGCTCTTATTATTATAATTATAATTATAATTATAATTATAATTATAATTTAATCTAAATATTATAAAGTCGCCACCAAAACTTCAACAAAAACGCATGCAAATTTTGTTACGTCCCATCTTTATAAAGATGTAAGAATAATATTCATATAAGAATAAATCCCTTCAGAAATCCTCTCGCAACGTCAATAAATCCCTTCCCAACAATCTAAAGGTAATAAGACTACTTGCTGGGACAGAATGAAACATAAAAGGTCTCTTTAAATTGTAATAGCAAAGGAATCTCATTATTGTCGCACTTTGGGGAGGAGGCAGAATAAATCAAGGTCAAATAATAATAAATTGCATGGATGGATGGTAAAAATAATAAATATGTTTTATTTTTAATTATATATATATATATATATATATATATATATATATATAGATATATTTTAATAATGAAAATTATTTGGTATTTAAAAAATGAATATGTGTATTCAAATATATATTAAAAATATTAATATAATAACAATTAAATTGTTGATACGTAATTAAAGTATAGTGTAGAAGAATTTTGTAGACTAGAGTTTTGTGACAAGGTTTGAATTGAGTTTTCAATGGCTTTTTCTGGAGGAGGTAGAACAGTGATGGGAGGGGAGTAAGCCACTTCACTTGTAAATCTAGCAATTCTAATACTGGAAATAGATAGGGGTATAGGTAGCCTCCATTTTCCAATGGCAAGCGAGATGATGCTACAAAATCATTAGAGCGTCAAACAATAGTGCAAGGTTTAGGGATTTCAGAAGAAAATGGTACATGCATACCCCAAGCGAAAAGAAAAAAAAGAAAAAAAAAAGCATTAGAGCGTCAAACAATAGTGCAAGGTTTTGGGATTTCAGAAGAAAATGGTACATGCATATCCCAAGTAAAAAAAGTTCTTGAATATGAAATAACATCAAATCGTATTGTCAAAAAATATCTAATAACTACAAGACCATTCTCTAATCACAAAATTCTTGTTATGACCAATAGAGAGAGCACTAATATGGTGGATCTGGAAGAATTGGAAACCTAAAGGAGATATAGAACTAAAACTAAGCTTTAAAGGATTTTTCCTAGCAATATTCAACAACCTTTAGGATCAAACAAAGTATTTCAAAATAAGACATTTCTTCAACTCAACAGAGTTGTATATGCAATTTTCGATGGAATGGTTCTACCCTAATAAAACATAATTCATGACAACTTTACTCTAGATTACCATATATTCCCTTCCTTGAGAATTCTAAAACCAAGAAATATTGGAAGGAAATGGGCATGTTATAGATTTTTCTTTGTTATATGCTTAGAAGCTAGGAAGCATGGAAGACACGCCTTGTATGCATATATATGTGTTTATATGAATGTTTCGCACTAATTACTTGCCAATATTTCCATAAGCTACTAAAAACTCTATGTAAAACCACATATAGATTATGATTATATCCCATTTAGATATAGATAATGTCTTGAGCATGGGAAGTTGTTTAGAAAATGCCCACTTAATCAGAATTAAGTGGGCAATAAAGCCTGAGATAGGAAAGGATTAAGATGGTTTCGATAATAATACAAATGGAAAAAGATCTAATAAAAAGGTCAATGGAGGGGGCTACGAGATATCTCCGAGGAACAATAGATATGCAACTCTCACAGAATTAGATCAAAATTTAGTAAATAATGAGATGGAAACAGAGAGAAAGAAAGGGAACCCAAGTCAAGAATTTGTTGATTTAAAATTATATTCATTTGTTGCCCTCGCAGAAAGTCAAAAGTTGAGATCGAAATTCCGCTTTGAGATTTTTTATTGTCTTTGATTACTGGATGTTCTATTCAATTCAGCTAACATTATGCTCCAAATCCAGAGAAATGGATTATTTAGCGACTACGCTTTACGTGGCCGAAATGGGTGAGTGACTTAAAGCTGGAATAAATGGTGGCATAATTCTGGGCAACGTGGCATAAGATGCAATCATCGCATGGCATGTAGATTTTGGTTCGAATAGCAAGAAATTCATGCCAATGGGGCACGTTGAATTACCTATGCAATGAATTAACTAATGCTAGCTACGAAGATTAAATTATTGCAAGTGTAGCGAAGATTAAGGAGAAAGTGATAACTGACCAGAGTTATAGCTGAAAACGACTCTTATAATCCTTAATACACAACGGTCCACTAACATATAAATAATAATTAAGGTTTACACCATACAATGATGGGGTTACAAAGCACATAGCAACTAAATAATTGAGAGACAATACTGAGATCTTAAAAAAAAATATTACTCAGAGGAGAACAGAAATCACAGTTCTATTATACACGATGGGCCTTAGTCTCGCTTGGATTGCAGAAGCAAAGGCATTACAAATTTATAGATGGGAGAAGAGTTATAGATTTCTACTCCTGTGAAATTTATTGCGGTACAATGAAGCCATAAAGTTAGTCACGGTGGGTGGCATTTGGTGTGTTAGGTTCAGGGTCAGTGTGATTCTCAGAGAGTCGGTGCTGACATCTTATTATGGCTTCACGTTTAACATTCTCCCACTTGAAGCCGAATGAAGAATCCTAAATCAAGTCACATCAAGTCATACCATGCCTCTACATAACCCATGTCTATTTCTTGGTAGAATCTTAGTGAGCATTTATGCAGTTTTCCTATCTGTATGGATCTTTTCCAAAGATAATTGTCCTTCTTCCAACACATGCCAGATCCAATGGTATCTTAAATCAATGTGCTTAGTTTTTGAGTGAAAATTTGGGTTTTTCACCAAGTGAATGGCATTGTGACCATCACAATATAATATATACTTGTCCTGCGTTATTCCTATCTCTCCTAGGAATCACTGCATCCCAAGATACCACTACTCCTGCAATGTATACAAATAACCTGTAGTGGACTTTCTCGTGTCCATATCTCCAGCCATATCTGCATCTATAAATCCTTCAAGCACAATCTCATTATGGCCAAAACATAAACAATAATGACTAGTACCATTGAGATACCTCAAAATCCATTTTGTCGCTTGCCCATGTTGTTTGCGTGGATTGGTAATAAACCTGCTCACTACTCCCATTGAATATGCAATATTTGGTAGTCTACATACCATGGCATACATCAAGCAGACAACTACTAAAGCATAAGGAATCTTGCTCATTTCTCACTTCTCCTTGTCATCACTAGGACATAACTGAATACTTAGCTTGAAGTGGGTTGCAAGGGGCGTACCAACTGGCTTGGCATCCTTCATATTAAACTTGTCAAGCATTCTTGATATATTTTTCATGTGATGGCCACAACCTTTTGTTTTTCCTATCATGTATGATCCTCATGCGCAATATTTCTTGTGTTTGTCCCAAATCCTTCATTGCAAATTTGCTGCCCAAATTTTTCTTCAACTTATTGATCATATTCCTCTCGTGCCCAGCAATCAACATGTCATCCACATATAACAATAATATGATATACTTTCCTTGATCGTAACTCTTGATAGACACAATGGTCAGCTTCCAACATGTGAAAACCATGTTCCAACATGAATAATCAAATTTTTTATACCATTGTTGAGATGCTTGTTTCAACCCATAGAGGCTCTTCTTCAACCTACAAACTAGGTCTTCTTTTCCTTTTTCTATGAGGCATTCTGGTTGCTTCATATAAATTTCTTCCTCTAATTCACCATGAAGGAAAGTAGTTTTTACATCTAACTATTCACATTCTAAGTCTAAAGCAACAACAAGACCAAGAATGACTCTAATGGATGTCGTTTTGGCAACAGGTTAGAAAATATTAGTGAGGCCAATACCTTCTTTTTGGGAAAATCCCATCACCACCAACCTTGCTTTATGCCTCTCCTTCTTTCCATCACCTTCATGCTTAATCCTATATACCCATTTGTTTTTTAGAGCCTTTCTACCTTTTGGAGCTTTACCAATTCCCAAGTTTCATTTTCCACCAAAGAGTTCATTTCATCCTCCATTGCTTTCTTCCATTTATTTATTGTGCTCCACTTTACAAGCCTTTTGAAAATAATTAGGCTCACCTTCATCAGTCAATAAAATATAGTTTGAAGGAGGATACCTTTGTGAAGGCTTATGAGGCCTAGAAGATCTGCAAACCAATGGTGGTGGCGCATTATTAGTTTGAATCTCTTGTAAAGGTTTTTGTAAGATTCCTTCTTCTTGATGTTCAACATTTTTCACTTCTTGTCCTTTTTCCTCTTGAATTTGCTATCCATTTTCTTGCACTGGTGGGATGATTTCCTCCTCCTCTTCAGACTTGTCAATAACTTTCTTGACCTCCACCTCACAAACATACCTCTTAAACATCTATGACTTATTAAATATAACATCCATGCGTCTAATAACTTTATGTTTGACTGGATCCCATAGACGATAACCAAATTCTTCATCCGCATATCTGAGAAAAATGCATTTCATAGATTTATCATCTAGCTTAGTTCTATTTTCTTTGGGAATATGTACAAATGCTACACATCCAAAGATTTTCAAATGAGATTAATTCAACTTCTTACCAATCCAAACTTCTTTAGGAATGCTTCCATCCAAGACTGTAGCTGGAGATCGATTTACAAGATAGAAAGTTGTCCTTACAACCTCTGCCCAAAAATGATTCTCCAAACCAGAATTTGACAACATATTCTTCAAGTCTTTCTCCATAATGGTGTGGTTCATCCTTTTCGTGACACCATTATGTGGAGGAGTACCGACACAATCTTCTCATGCTTTACGCCAAAGTTATTACAATATTCCTTGAACACATTTTAGCAATATTCTCCACCATTATCTATTCTTAGAAACTTGAGAAATTTGTTAGCCTCTCTTTCAACAGCAACAAGGAATTTTTGAAATATTTCAAACAATTCACTTTTACTTTTCATAGGGTAGGCCCAAACCTTCCTAGATGCATCATCTATAAATGTTACAAAGTATGATGCTCTTCCTATTGACTTAACGTTAACAAGCCCAAATAGATCTCACTGTGTCAATTCTAATAATTTTTTCTTTCTATCATGGCCACCTCTACGGAATTAAACCCTTAATTGTCTACCATATATACAATGCTCACAAAGATCAACATTATAGGATTTCAAACCTGGCAATAAATTTTTACCAACAATGATATTTAAGCCCTTCTCGCTCATGTGACCCAAGTGTTTATGCCATAGATTTGTTGAATTTCCTTCTTTTGTGATAAGAGCTAAATTTGATTTCCATATCATTTCCTTTAATGTATATAATGTTCCTATCTTGGGTACTTTGGCCATAACCAATTCTCCTTTGCTAATTTTCAAGCCTCCTTTTCGAAATCTTGTGAAATAGGCTTCATCATCCAACTATCCCATAAAGATCAAACTTATGTCCATTTTGGGTGCATGCTTGGCTTGTTTCAACAATATATCTTGTCCATCCTTCATCTTTATTTGGACTTCTCCCACTCCAACAATACTGCAAAAATGGTTATTCCCGAAATGCACTCTACCATAATCACCAGGATTATATGCAACAAAACTATCTTTGCATGGGGTTACATGGTGATATGCCCTAGAGTCAAGGATCCAATCAAAGCTACTGCTAGATGTATATAAATAGGAATATTCTACTGAAATAGTAAATAATACATCATCATCTATGACTACAACAATAGTCTCACCTTCATTTGTGCTAGATGACTTGTGAATGTACTGGCTGATCTATGATCTTTTTTTCCTTTCTTCTAGACTCGACATTCTTTCTTCATGTGTTCGAGTTTGCCACAATGAAATTAGATGAGCCTACCCCTCCTTGATTTCGATTGACCTTTCGATCTTGAATTCCCTTGTTGACCTTAATAAATTCTCCTACCATGATCAGCTAGAGCTATAACTTCTCCTCCTTGGTTTTTGCAATTGACTTGAATTGCAACTCCTCATTCAGTAAATTGCTACTAGCATCATAAAATTTCAGGGCCCCTGCAAGTGCTGAAGTGCGCATAACTACAATTAAATTTTTCCAACGATCTGACATAGAACACATTCACAAGATAACTCTAATTTCATCATCTAGAATTATTTTAACATATGCAATATGTCTAGTAATAATATTGAATTCATTCAAGTTCTCAACAAATTAACCTTTAATGGATTATTTAATAGATGGGGAGACAAATATTCTCCTTAAGAGCAAGGGATGACGTTAAAATTTTCGAGTGACTAATGTTTGTTGGTCAGTATTACTACCCTAAAGAACTATGAACTTATTAAGTAAACAATCATGTGAATATCTTTTTCTTGGGTTTAAGACACATGTTTTAAGAAATGATGGACACTTTAAAACAAGTATTAAGTACAATCCAATATTAAGTTTCAAAATTAGAAACTTAACTTATTAGTGGGGTTGGCTATCAGCACAAGGAAAACATCTTTACAGAAAATATTTCCTCATAGATGAGATTTCATTTATGTATAGCAAAGTATAAACTATTTTCCCAATGATCATGCCAAGGAGGAGCCAAAAATATTAAAATGTAACCCCATTCAAACCAAGGAGAGAAGGATCGGGGAAGCCTACAAATTTCATATCAAAGAAATGCAAAAGCATAAAAATAGGACGAAAAAAATGAACATCCACAAATGTACTAATCAAATTGCAAACCAATAATGATTAAAAAGGATCATATTGTAGAGATGATATGAAAATTTGAAAACTTAAATGTTTTAATCCATTTAATATTTTATTCCTTTTATAAATATACACTTGGCTTAAAAGTTAGACATCGTGTGAGATGTTTAACGATTAAACCTTTTATTACAAACCAAAGAGATCAAGCACTATACAAACAAGCAATAAATGTGTAGTTATGATACTTGTTCAAAGCAAGGAGAACCCTAAAAAGTAAGTTTCTATGAGAGAAATTTAGTGAATGATTGATTCACTTATAACATTATTTTTCAATGATTACTAAGAAACTCATAATAAAAAGGAATAAAAGTGAATGATTCAAAGTTAAATGAACTTCCCCGATGATGTCGTGATGGTGGCTCATCCTTAACTTCATCATTAGCAAGATTTCACAACTACATTTTTCAACAAAAAATAATATGAATCAAACAAAAGCTAATCTACATCTAAACCTACCCTAAACTAATGAATGGTCAAAATATCAAGTGTAGTCATATTTCCAATATAACCATCTATGCAGCTCCAATCCTATGACAACAAAGAGATCCCCAATTAGTAAAAAGAATTGGAGCATTTTGAAATTAAAAATAAGCAAATCATGCTAACTTGGAAAGTCTTCATTGAAAAACAAGGCAAGCATGATCTTACCATTCTCCGAGAAATTTTCTCAATAAGGCTGCTCACGTCAATCTTTAATCATATCATGGTATACACCAATACTGACATTGACTTATATAAAGGGATTAGAAAATGAAAAAGAATCTTGTGAAAGAATATAAATGCTTATAACATAATTGATTTCAAAGATTAGTTAGGGGAATTTTGAGGTCTAACATGGGCTTCCTGAAGAAACTATAAAATAATAGTGGAAATAATAAAAAAATATTAGATTACATCATCAAATTTTAGAGGGAAAAAATAAAAACTAATTTTTCAACTCGTATTTTCAACTTATCTCCCTATGGGTTTACCCAAATTTCAAGCGGAAACACTTGTTGGATGAAAAATGTGATTCCTCATCCAATGACTATTCATGTTGCACACTTTTGATGGACCTTACTACACAAAAAATGAGAAATACATGAAAAATGTACTTTCGATGGACCTTGCTACACGAAAAATTAGAAATACATGAAAAATGTGATTGCAATCACATTTATTCATGTATTTCTCATTTTTCATATAGCAAGGTCCATCGAAAGTATGCGACATGGGTACTCCTTGGATGATGAATTAAATTTTGCATCCATTGAGTACTCCCGCTCGAAATATGAGTAAAACCTTAGGGAGATAAGTTGAAAATACGAGTTGAAAAAATAGTTTTGTTATTTTATTATTTTTTAATCTTTTTACATTTTTCTCCAAAAATGGTGAATCATCCCCCATGGATGACATCATCTTCTTCAATCCTATTAGTTCTTATAAATTTGATTTTCGTTGCACATTTTTCTTAGGAGGCCCATTTTAGACCTCAAAATTCCCGTAATGTCATCAAGAAAATGAAAATTTATCAAAGTATGAAGTTGAAAAGGATGTATCTCATTCTCTTGATGATCTAAGATATTTAAAAATTAAGAATTTGAGATGAAGAAACTAGATTAACCAATAATTTTGAACCATCATCACTTGAGGAAAAGGTTTTGTGATTAATATCGTGATGGGAACCAATAATCATATTTAATTGATTATAATAAAAACAAGATTCTTTGTTAAGCATAGGTTGATCCAAATCAATAGAAGAAACATTTTGAGACAGATTTGAATAATTTCTTAATCCCCCTACTGATAAGGATTTAATAAGTTCATTAGATGATTAATTTTTTTTTTTTTTTTTTTTTTTTTTTTTTTTTTTTTTTTTTTTATATATATATATATTATTTTTCTGAATTAGGCTATTTCTATTATGGTACAAAAAGTCAAAAAGTTACATCAGTGATACAACAAGGCCATGGCCCTGTAAATCCTGCCGAGAGATTGACAGTTTGCCCAAATTTATACATACCCAGAGTTGAACATATTCAAAAATTGGATGCTGAACATGGACATGCTGAGACAAACGAACATATCGACACTGAATACTACTTAAACATGGACTAACAGACATATGGATCCATATTGCCGACACATAGATTTTAAAATCCAGACTAAAGCCAAACACATATAGAAAACAAGATTCGAAGACTCCCAGAGTAATGCTCCCACTTCCAGGCTGCTGAGAGCGAACTGGTTGATTGGATTAATCATCGTCCGTGGTGTAGGGCTCTTCCTCCACCCTGCACCCAAATTGTCGGGAGTCATCCGAGTCAGAGAGAGGGACCATCGAGCAAGTAGGGACCCCCTGAGCAGGCTCGCTTGGACCCGCAAGGCCTGCTTGAGTAGCTGGGGTGGAACTTTCCATAGCAGGGCGTTGCAGATCAATTGTGGGCATTGTCCCTTGAGCTGGTGGTGGGTTTTCCTGATTTACTTCCGCCTGACCTCTGAGATTATCACAGTGCTTGGCAGTAACAGATACAATGAAAGTGGAGTTGGCGAGTGTGCAGGGTATCCGATACTTGACTGTGGGGTGCGCTTCATGTCCACATTCTGTTATGCTTCCGCTCCCAGGCCCTCTGCCACGTCTCGTTGTTATGCCATGGAGGCGATGCTGCTCAGATGTAACTTCGATGGAGGAAGAAGGAGAAATGGGGCCAGTCCTCTGAGTGGTAGCCTGACCGCGAGAGCCTCCTCGTCGACTGCTCATTCTGAGACGCTCTCTCCTCATTGCTAAATTTAGAGGATGAACCAGCTTGCAAAAACCCGGAGAGGAGAAATTAACCAAGACGGGGGACGTAGAATTTGGCTTACAATGCTTGCAAACCACTCTCAAGCTTGGGACAATACCTGAGTTGGGCACAGAGCAAGAATGTCGCTGTGCAATCCCCCACATCACCGAGGAGTGCTCCAACGTTGTAGTGGAGTGCCCAACAACTTCAAATGAATGCGTAAATGTAACAGAGGCTCCCGGAATATGAAGCGCCATTGCACAGGTTACCAGGAGGCCAATTAAGGAGGACAAGACCAGTAATAATACCCGCATTGAAGTTCCTGCATGCGCCCATTTGAAACATTCTGTAGGGTACTGCGTGGCACGCAAGGGCTGATACATGCCCATGTGACGCACCACCTGTGAGATGCCATGCCTTTTAAGCACCCGCATCCGGGAGGGAGAGATCATTCTACACCAAAGAAATACAGTCCTTTTTGAGTTGGTAATCCTCTACCATGTTAAGAGAACCTGAGAAGTAGGGAAGTAGCTGAGATACACCCTGGTTAGCCAGTCTGTCTGCTACTTGGTTTGTTGTTCTTCTTACATGCTGGAAGGTTATGCTTTGGTGATTTTTTAGCTTTTCCTCCAGTGATTCCAGTCTACTGAGCAATCGCCAGCTTGATGCTACCTTAACTGTGGTAGCCCCTGCCTGTATTCCTTTAGCAGTGGCTATAAGAATGAAAGAGTCTCCTTTGACCTCAAGAGGGAAGAAGTTCTTTTGTTCTGCTATGCAAATCCCTTCCCAGAGTCCTTCCAATTCTGCTGCATTGTTAGTGTCTTTTCCAATTGATCCGTAGAATATATGCAATATTGCTCCTGTATAGCTTCTGAAGATTCCCCCAAATCCCGTAGGCCCAGGATTACCTTTGGTAGCCCCATCAAAATTTAGCTTATATGAGTTGATTACCGGTGGGGACCAGAATAGCGGAGAGGCGGTGCTAGTTGTGGGACGGGTGTTGACCTTTGCTAAAGAGGAGAGATCTAGATTCCATTCTTTCAGTATATTTCATTCCTGCTGAGATTCTGGCAGATCTGTATCATACCAGGTTCTGATGGCTAAAGTTTCTTGTAATTTTTTTTTGAAGATGAGCCACAGAGCGTCTATTGACCGGTAGGAATTATTGAAGATTTTGTAGTTTCGTTCCTTCTAGAGAATCCAATATATAAAGCCTGGTATTAGACTCCACAGAGAGTTGAGAAGCTGGCTTTTGAAAGGGTTCTTAGTCCATTTCCTTATAGTTTCTGTTACATCCTCCATCCTTGCTTCTGATCTCATGTTGCATTTTTCAACTTTCTTCCAAAGTTGCGTAGCTAGCGGACATGTTTCCATTAAATGACTTATGGTTTTAGAGTTGAGATTACAATTTGGGCATCTGGATGGCCCAATAAATCCACGCTTGAGCAGGTTGTCCCAAGTGAGTATGCACCTTTTACTTAGAAGCCATAAGAAAGTTGAAATTTTGGGCCATAGTCCTGATTGCCAGACTTTTTCCCAAATTTGGTCCTTGTCTGTCTGGATGTCTGAATAGCGCAGTTGGTGAGCTTCTTTAGTGGTAAATGTTCCTTTGGGAGTATGACCCCATCTTAATCTGTCCTGCTGGTTGGGGTAACGAATTCTTCTGTATGTGAGTTCTTGATCGATGTCAGAGTGCGTTTCTCCCTGCCAGTCCATCTGCCAGAGGCTAGCTGGTTTCCAGATTTGGAAGTCATGATGTGTGGTTGTTGCCAGAATTGATGAACACAGGTGAGGTTTGCCTGCTGCATGTGAATTTGCCAAAGAGGCTTTTGAAATAAAGTTGCCAATTTTGGGAGTTGTTGCCATGAATCCTCCCAGAACCTTGCCGTCGTGCCTAAGTGAATTTCCCAGAAGCTATGCTCTTGAATGAAATTGCTGTGAAGCTTTGCAGTGTTCCAGATTGGTGATCCCTGAGTTGTGGAGTTGATTCTTATGAGATCGATCCATTGACTTCCCGGGGCATATTTTGCTTGCCATAGTCTGGCCCATGGTGAGTGTGGCTTGGAGATCTAATTCCACCACATTCGTTCTCCCATTGTATTGTTGTTTTGGAGAGGATCTCTTAATCCTAGACCTCCTTTTGATTTGATTTTGCAGACTTCTTTCCAGTTAACAAGAGCCCATTTTTTTTTTCAGTCCAGAGGAGCCCCAAAGGAAGTTGCGCTGAAGGTTGCGTATGGCTTTAATGACCCATTTTGGAGCTGCCATAATGGAAAAAAGATACAATGGCATTGCTTGTAAGACCGATTTGATTAAGACTAATCTGCCCGCCATGTTTAGAGCACGAAAAGTCCATGACGAGAGCTTTGATTCTAATTTATCTAGGAGAGACCTCCAAGAAGCATGCTTGATGGTAGAGTCCGATAGGGGTGCCCCTAGGTGTTTAGATGGAAGCTTGGATATGGTGAACCCCATAATTCTGGCAATATTCCTTTGCTTAGAGGGGGGGGTGTTGAAGAAGAAGAGCTGAGATGTCGAGGCATTGATGGATGTGCCAGAGGCGTCGGAGAAGAGGGAGAGCAGAGATTTGAAGGCAGAGGCTTCTTGCGAGGAGGGATGACCAAATAACATAGTGTCATCAACAAACTGCTGATGGGACTGAGGATTAAGACCATGGATGGAGATTCCTTTTAGAGCTTGGGAGGAAACAACGGATTTGAGAAGCCTGCTGAGCCCTTCTGCCATTAGAACAAAGAGGAAAGGTGAAAGAGGATCCCCCTACCTAATGCCACGAGAGGGATGGAAAGGAGAGGAGGGTGAACCATTCAGCAGGACAGAGAAGCTAGGAGAGGAAATTAGGTTCATGATCCATCTGGTCCAAGTTGCAGTGAAACCAAAAGCCAGTAGCATTTTGTGAATGTAATTCCAACTAAGTTTATCAAAGGCTTTAGAGAGATCCAGTTTTAGTATCATACCTGGTTATTTTAGAAGCTTTAATGAGTGAATCACCTCACTTGATAGAATTATTCCATCCATGATCTGCCGTCCTTCTACATATCCCGTTTGTTCTGGAGAAATGAGTAGTGGAAGGAGAGGTTTAAGCTTGTTCGCTATTACCTTTGAGATGAGCTTATAGATAACATTGCATAGTGCGATTGGTCTATATTTTTCAGGCTTGTTTGGTTCTTCACCTTTGGGAACCAATGCTATGAAGGTGGAATTGAGGGCAGGAAGAATCCAGTGCATGATTCTTGATTCCTCCACTAGTTCCCAAACCTCAGCTTTAATGAGCTCCCAAAATTCATGAAAGAAATTGGTTGTGAAGCCGTCAGGCCCAGGAGCCTTGCCATATTTAAGTTGGGCCATGGCTTCTTCAACTTCCCTTAGTGACGTAGGCTGAAGCAGTTTATTATTGTGATCCTCTGTTATGATTCGAGGAATGTGTTGCGTGATGGTTCTAATTGCCTCATCTCTATTGCCTATGGGCTCCCTGAGAATGTCTTGAAAGTAGCCTGTGAATTCCTTCTCCATATCTTCATGTGCTTTGATTCTTTCCCCTTGTTGATTTTTTATGAATGTAATGTTATTGTGCATTCGCCTTTGGATGGCGGTTTTATGGAAGAATTTGGTGTTCTTCTCCCCCTCTTTTAGCCAGCTGATTCTGGATTTTTGACGCCAGAGAATTTCCTCTTGTTTCCTGCGCTCTTCAATTTGATTCCGAAGGATTTTCTCCTGTTGTGTCTGTTCATCTGTTCTGCCTTCTAGAATGAAAGTTTGTTGAAGTGCTTTCATTTGCTGTTCCAGTCTCTGGTGATTCTCCTGTATGTTGCCAAAATGTGTGCGATTCCAGACTTTGAGGACTTGTTTTAAGTTTTTCAATTTTTGTTGGAATTGATACATTTGGCCCCCTCTGGTGGTATATAAGATTTCCATGCCTCTCTTACCACTGTCTTGAAATTCGGATTTGTGAGCCAGAAGGCTTCCAATCGGAAGGGTCTATTGCTGCGAGCGCTTGGCCTGGACTATTGTAGCAAAATTGGCCAGTGATCAGATCCTCCTTGGGGTATGATGGAAGCGTTGAAGTCCCCTCCCACGTGGATTGTATTATCTGAGATGAGGAACCTATCGAGCCTAGAGGCTATGTGATGAATGCCTTGGTGCTTATTAGTCCAAGTACAAATTCCATTGGAGGTCGGAATATCCATGAGTTGATTGCTTTGAATGAATTCTTTGAGGCCATTTCTGTCACTGTCGAGCCTGATTCTTCCTCCTTTTTTCTCCTCCATAGATTTTATGATGTTGAAGTCTCCTCCGCCGATCCATAGGGGAAACTGCCTGTTCTCATTTAGGATAGAGATTGTTTCCAGAAGATCTAGTTTTCGCTGAATAGTCTGCGGAAAATACACATTTGAGAGATGCCCATGTATGTTGGTGCTGATGAGGTGGAAGGACGCTTGGATAAGATGATGGGTGGCATGGAAATCATATAGTGAAAGAGTCAGCGAGTTCCACAGAATGGCAAGTCCACCTGAAGCCCCTGAGGTGTCAACTGAAATTGAGCGGCTACCTGCCCAGATCTTGTTTCAAATTCTTTCAATAGCTATGTTGCTTCTTTTTGTCTCTTGAAGAAAAACTATGGATGGTTTTTCTTGTTGAATCATGTTTTTTATCATCCGATGTTTTGAGGGGCTGTTGATTCCTCTCACATTCTAGGAGATGAGCTTCATGGAAACTGAGGTTTGGGTTTATAGAACTTTGTCAACTTAGGGAATCGCCCTGATTCCATAAGTATTTCTCCCACTACTATGGTTCTCTGTAGATCTATCTTGCGACCCCTTTTCTTGGTTTCTTTGAGCTTTTTTTTTCCATCCCAAGTTCTTCCTCCTTGTATACCTAGACTTTTATTGTGCTGCACTTTGGTCAGGACTCCTTCAAGTCTGTCGATTTGCCAAGGGGGAATTGAGTTGTATTCTTTTTGTTTGCAGGCCGTTTCAAGTTTGAAGATATCAAGACCATCTAGGCTTACATGCTCCAAATATTCCTCCATGATGATAGGGGGGCTCTAGTCTTCCTCATCTGTGTCTTCCTGAAGACTGAGAGCAAGAGCTGCATCTAGGTCCATGGCCGAGGCCTGCTGTTTAAAATCTAGCACAGGTTTCCCCTGGGAAGAGGGGAAAGGGTTGTGATCTGAAACCATTTTAGAATTATCCGAAGGAGGGTTAGGTGTGTGGTGAGAAGAGACTGGATTTGAGGACTACATGAGGGCTAAGGGGTTAAGGGAAGATGAAGGCATGGAAATATTCTCCAAGGGATCAGAGCTAGGTTGGTCCTGCGGATCTTGAGAAGCAAGCAAAGAGAATCTGTTTTGTCAATCTGATTTGATGGCATTATCAGGGACAGCCGGGCTTTTCTTGGCATGCCTATGGTGGTTAGGAGCTTTGGTGAAACCTTCCGAGTCTTTATTGGTGTCATTGGAAGAGGCTTTAGACTTCGAGTTCAGAGGATAGTCTCCGAAGAGGTGGCCATGCTCATGACATTTATGGCAGCGAAAGGGGATATGCTCATAATCTAAAGGTTGTGTCCATTCAAAGTCATCATGAAAGAGACTTACCGAGTCAGCTAAAGCCTTAGTCAGGTGCATCTGAACGCAGATCCTGGCGTACGAGGTGTATTTGCGGGTTTTTGTTTGCACCGCAACTTTGATGAAGGTCCCAAGTTTGTTGCCAATGTCTGCAAGTGTTTCTTCTTTCCAGTATTCTACTGGGAGGGAATACATTTGTATCCATACTGGAGCCCAGCTGAAATCTTCTTTATCAGGGTTAAATCTTGGCTTCCACTCCGTGAGATAAATTCCTGAGGAATTAAAGAAATATGGGCCACCTTCGAATATCCGCGCTTTGTCCTCCATACAATGGAAGATGGCTATGAAGAAACCTTTCGGGCCAAGCTGCAAGATAACTTGTCCTTTGGGCTTCCATTTTGAGGCTATCCAGCCCTGCAATGCCTTTTCAGTAGGCCAGAATCCAAGAAACTTTCCTATTAGCGCATGATCCTGCATGTATTGGATCTCACCGTTGATCCGATGACTTGGTAGATCAATCTTGATGCATTCTGCAGCCTTCGGAATATAGGTGGCCGAGGTCGCCTTTGGCTATGACAAAGAAGCTTTTTGGTGCGCCTCTTTTTCTATATTCACCACATCATTCTGGGTTGTAGGTATCTCTTTTCCATGCATTCTTTTTCCTCCCTGCTCAGCTTCAGGGACCGCGCCAGGAGGGGTCAGAAGTGTCGCGTGTTGTTCCGTGTCAGAGTTTGGAGTGTCAAGAGGAGGGGGGGCGGAGCCCTCCCCTCCTGCAGGCTTTTCCATTGAAGGCTTTCAGAAGGAGTCCGGCAGCATGAGCTCGAGCCGTCAGAGGCGATCAGTGATTAGGGTTCTCAAAAGTGTTGTAGGTGGGATGATCGCTGCATCGGTTCGATTCCAACACACTTCATTAGATGAAATATTATTACCAAAAGAACATAAAATTGAAAATTATAACTTATGTTTAGGAAGTTCTATGCCATCATTTTTCATATCATCATCATAATCATCATATCAAAATTCCCCCGCCTACAAACCATAGCAAAGATCAGACTCATTATCATTGACAAATGGATATGAGAGAGGCTTGTTAACTTGTTGATTGTTTCCAATCTACATTTCATGAATAAGGTCTAAGGGAACCTCGTCAAGCTCATCTTGTTGAAATTTTTCATGATTTTCCTCTTCACTTAAGTTTGAACTAGTTAAAATAGAAGTTTGCGAATGAAGATCAAATGAATCATTATTGCATGTATTAAGGTTCGTAAACAAATCAAGATACATGAAATAATGGCAACTAGAGCACGTGATTTGCATAAAGTGAAACATTTTCCATGAGATTATTAGTTAGGCTCTGGTCAATGAATGAGTCCCCTACTAACATAATAAGCACCGATACTAGATTAAATTCTAAGTAAAAATCATCATTGACATGTTGAAAAATTGAATCTTGATTTTCTATGAAGTTTACTTCTAATGAATTTTCCTCTTTGCAACCAATATCAAGAGGGATTTCAGGAATAGTTTGAAGATTAAGATCTAAGTTAGTTTATGATTGTGGAGAATATGGGAAACTAACTCCTATTGTGTGTGGTTGTAAAAAAGTTTGAGATTCATTGATTGGATCCAAAAATTTGGAAATAGGATCATAACTAGTCATTAGATCTATGTCGTGCTCATCCTAAGAGAGATCTACATTGTATTCATTATGTTTGTTTCTTTATGTTTATTTTTAAAAAGATCAAGAACAAAAAACCATAATATTATGTTTTCCATAGAGGGTAAATCTTCAAAATGAAATATGCAACAAAGTGAAAATATAGACGAAAATTGTTCAATAGACTCATTTTCAGGCATCTAAATATTATTGATTTCTAAGCACAACATGTCATAATTCTAATTATGATTAGCATTAAGAAATAATTCCATGAACTAGTTCCAAGAATGGATAGATTTTGTTGGTAAGGATTTGAACTAAATTTTAATTCTTCCTTGGAAGGTAAGAGTAAATAACCTACATAACTCATCATTAGTAAAATATCCAAAAGATTTACAATTAAACAAAAAATGATGAAGATGTCCAAGAGTAGAATTTTTTTTATCCTCACCATCAAATCTCAGTTCAAACAAGTAGTTGACTGTCTCTTTGGAAATGCTCCTTGTAGGCCAACATGAACTAAAAGCATGCTCCAAAATAGAGGTTGGGAAAGGAGCCATGAGAAATTAAAAACATTCAAAAACAAGATTCCACAAGGCCAACTTGCTAGTCTAAATTTTGTTACAATGACACTAAAAGAAAGAAAAATAAATATGGAATTGCTAGAGGCTAAGGAATCAATGATTTAACTATTAATTTTCCTCAAGCCCCCCTTCTAGTGTTATTTTGTTGATGCAGGTTTTATGCACCCTAGCCAATAAGGGAGAAGTGACCTAGACCGTATATCTTTAAATAGCCCTAACTATTTGGTGTGTTCACTCTCGATAGGTTTTAAGGTTCTGTTGGCCTTTCACCTCTCCCTCTTTTGAATGAAAAGACAAGGGTGTTTCCATCCTAATGTTATCCTATGATTAATATAACCTATTATTTAAGTTAATTAAGCTATTTTACAAGTTAATGTAATTAGTAAAATATATGGAGAATATACAAAATATGATACAAAGAGAATAATCATCAAAGAACATTGTAATTGGCATAAAAATAAATGTAGATCCTGTTAATATTTCAAATGTAGAATGAATAAAGATTCTCACTATGGATGCAATTACCGATCTATAATCCTTACAATTCTTAATGATCAAGTAAAGATGAAAACCATAGAAATGCAAGTCTTCGGCTTCTATAAATGAGATTAGACCAAACTAAATTCACTTCCATATTAATACATCAAGAATTATCATCTAATGTAATACTAAAGAACTGAATAATACTACTTGATCTATTTTTTTAATCGGAAATAAAAGAGAAGAGATGGTAGTAACAATTTCAAAAGATTGAATAATACTTCAACTATTCATTTATGTATAAAACCAAAAAATAAATAACACAATATGTAAAACAATTTCAAAATTCAAATGAAAGTAACATCAATTAAAACCTAAAATCTAGAAATCAAACCACATGAATTTGATTTAAGTTAATGCCTAGACCAAGATCAACCTGTTGTAGCTGCTACAACCACCCTCCAAAAATTTTCCTATGCTTTGATTTTGGCCCGCCTTCCCTTCTGTCCACAAGATATTATATTTTACTGTCATCAAGTATTCATGATTTGATTCAGACTTATCCTTTTATGTTGTGCTTGTGTTTTCTTGTTCTGATACTTATCTTATCTTTTTGAGTCACAAGCTAACCTTCTGATTGACCTTACAGCAGTCCTAGGCTCGCCTCCAGAAACTACACAATCTTGGAAGGCAAGTCAGCCTTGATGATGGAAATTGCACAATCCAGAGTGGTAGGTCAGCCTTGAGCTTGAGAATTCTGCAGTCATGGATGGAAGCCCAACACTAATCTCAAAAAATTCTCAATCCATTCCTTGAGCTCAAAAACTGTGAAATGCATTGAGCAAGGAAGTTTCCCAGTTCTCCAGAATTGCGCAATATTCCTTGACAATGTGATGGAAAATTTCCCAAAAATAAAAAAAGAAATCCCTAGAACATAGGGATTCATCATTAATTCTTGAAGGTGGCACAGTCCATATTTTTAGAAATTTCCGCTAAGTGTCACCTTTTCCTTGATTTTAGGCATGCGCGTCATAAACCCTAATCTGCAAAAATCTATTTAATTGAAGCCTTTAGAGCTCATTTTTACATTTGATATTGGATCTATAGCATTACCAAGGAGATCAAGGAGACTTCAGAGGATTTTGCATCACCTTTCTGGGTAAGTTTTTCTTTTGCCGTCTTTTTCCACCTTTTTTGTCACATTTTGTCGTTTTCCTTCTGTGAGTGTTGTTTTACTTGTTTCTCTTCATGGTTGCTGGAATTTTAACTTATATTAGCTTGTATAAGTGTTGATTAAGTTTTTCGTTTGCCTTTCATAAGTGTCACATTTGTTTTCTTCTTCTTGGACACCGCTGATAGTCATTTCAGCGACTCTCCTCGCATATTTGTTTTTCCTTCCATTTTTTATTTTCTACACTTGATTCACATTGATATATCCATATTTAGTCACATATGCACTTTAACTTGATTTATTACTTAGATCTACTTGTTTCCTACACCCTCACCGGGTAGATCCACACTTCACTAGGTCATGCATTGTGTTGCCCAGATGGGCTTTGCACAAATCCAATGCTCAAGCTGAGGGCCTAGCCTCTGAGACTATGCAATGTGAAATACAAGCTAGAAAAATTACACATTATGCAACCCCAGGGCTTTGTCCTACAACCTTAGCCACTGAGAGTACACAATGCACAACCTCTCCCTGACACTGCCCTGATTGAATTGTGCATTGTGCAATCTCAAGCCTCAGGCTGCATTACTGGTTGTTGAGACAACACAATGCGCAATTCCCTAAGCTAGTCTTCCTCCCTTGACCATGAAAATTGTGCAATCTCTCTCATTAGTTCACTAGCTTGCTGCCTCATCCTGCTTGGAAAGTGGATTTCCAAAAAAATAATTTATTATTGCCATGACTTCCTTTTCCCTCCCACAAGTGTCATAATTGTTGAGCACTCCTCTCTAGCATTCAACTGTCATCATGGCACCCAAGGGAGTTGCTTCAAAATATACCACATCAAGCAGTACCGTGGAAGTAGTTGAGAGTACACCAGTAAACCTTCCAGTATATTCAGACACTCAACTGTATGTGGAAAAGGAATCAGATCTTACATGGCAGAAAGTGAACAAAGATTTTTCAGCAAAGAGCTTCCAAGCAGATATAGAGGACACAGAGGTATACATTAATGTGCAGAAATAAGGGTTACATGGGTTTTCATGTAGATATCGAGCCTTCCCATGTGTCGATGTTATCAACTAGAATGTTTCACATATTGATGTGAAGACTATGAATTTGAGCAGTGCCAGTGGAAAGAAGCTTTCTAATTTTTTGGAAGCAGATTAACATCTTATATACCATTTTCCTACGCCAAAAACACTCATTGATTCATAATTTTATCCCACCAACAACTATGTGGGCACGAAAGATGTTGTTAAAAGCTAGGTGAAATAGCCATCAAAGTTTCAAAAGACATCCACAAACACTTACAAGACAAAGTCTCTCAGGAGGGCCTATCAGTTGTTGATCATCATAGCTTGTAGAATCTATTTTCAGAAGAGCACGAAGACCTTTCCTGAAGGGTGGGAAACATTATTGAACAAAGTTGTGAATGAGGGGAAGTCATTCAATTGGTTAGACTGGTTGGCTTGACAGTTAAGTATCCATGTCGTGAATGCCCTGAATCCTCTCAAGGGTGGGAAAGTGATATTTTACATGTCTACATATCTACTGGATTCAAACAGTGCATCTAATGCATTCCATGGCATGAGCTAAACTTGGACACCTTGAGACCCTACCATGCACATTCATTGCAAACTACTCTCACATTGCAGGCATCAAGGAGTAATGGAGAAGCTAACTGACTAATTCCTCTTTTTTCTATACAAGATGATCTTTGAGGAAAAACCACCTTGCATGTCACATATGGAAATGGAAGTAGTATTAGATATCACAGATTGGTTTGTCTCACCGGATGGCACCTTCCTTATAGTGTTTGGTGGTCAGAAATCGCCGCAACTTTTTCCAAGGTATGCCACTAACAAGCTTGTCATGCAAGAAGTTTCATACCATCTCTCCATAGGGTTGTCAACAACTTTGGAGAGGAAGAAGGAATCACCTCGGCCAACTCTTCCTATGCAGATTGTATTGTATGAGATCAAGAACCTAAAATTCATGGATATCGCAAGAAAGGCAATAGAGAAGTTTACATTCGATACTCGGGAATTTAATCCCTATGATCCTCATGGTATTTTCAAAGACCATTGTGCGGGAATTCATTTCCAGTGGCTCAGCTCACCGGAGGAGGATCCATGGAATAATTATTATAATGCCTCCAAGTCTCATGAGCTGATCAATTTTGTAGGAACTTCATAGGTGAATCTGCAAAAGGAAGCTACTCTGGAAGTAGTGGAAATAGAAGGGAGAAACCTCTCATAGGATAATGGAAAGGGAAAGGTTGCTTATATTCTAGGGGGAGAGCAAAGCTGCAAGATGAAAGTGGATCCAAATATTATGAAAGATGCTTTAGTAGTACAGGAAAAGAGGAAATAGAGGATGCAGAGAGAAGAATGGATTCTGAAGAGGGAAGAGTAGAGGATATTGGAGGAAGAAAAGTAGAAGCAAGAACAAGAAGAGAAGCAAAAGCAGGGATAAAAGGAAAGGTGAAGAGTAATCGTAGAAGAAACATCATGGAAATAAGTTGAAGAGAAAGAACATAACCAACAACTAGCAGAGGAGGAAAGTGGATAGGTGCAGGACACATAGTTTTCTCAATAGGTTGAAGAGTTGATAAAGATCGTAGACATGGAGGATGAACTAGAGCCACAAAATCAAGATGTCAACCTAACGCCTAACACACACCAAGTCATTATTCAATCTCCACCACCTCCAACAGCAGAGCTAGCTTGAGGCGAGGAAGGGGAAGTTGTCCCTCTTGATGATGATCTGGTTATGGACATGTTTAGTCTATCGTATGATGATATTCAGAAGGAGATTGTACAAATGTGTAAGAACTATTTTCTTAATGACCTCACATTGCCTACTTTTATGAGGGAAAGTGTTATTGTTGCTGAAACCAAGAAGAATCTCAATGTTATTGTTGTAACCAACTTGGCCTTTGTAGGTGCAGCAAAGTCAAATATCGAATTTTTGACAGATGAGAATAAGGAATTGGAAAATAACTTGCAATATGCCAGGAAAGAGGTTGAACAGTTGTGTACAACAACTTAGATCATAGCTTCCACATAGGTCTGTCTGGAGGAAATGAAGGCAATGATACTTGGTGAAGTATCGACACTGGGAGAGACCATGCAGAACCTCTATGAGGGGCTTGTTACCATGCATAAGGAAGTTGTCCACGTGAATGGATTGCAACAATAATGTAAATACTTTTTCAAAAATCTCAGGAACGTACAAGCTGCTATCATTTTGGTGCATGAATGGTCAATGTGATACAAAGGGGCACCTCTTGACTTGGATAAGAAAATGAAACAATAGGCAGGGATGGATAAAGCAAGAGTGCGGATGCTGATTCTAGACAATAAACAAATTATCTCTTTCATTGGTAACATTTAGGACTTGTATGCATGGTTATACAATAATATGTATTTCTTGGGGAAGTCCCATAGGATCCCATTAGTTGGCTCACTCACTGAAGCCAAACCCAGGAACTAGGTGATGAGCCCCAGAAATGGGTAATTATATGGGCACATTTAGCCTCCTAATTCGACTTAATCCACCATTCTCATTAGTTTATTGCATTTTTTTATTATATTGATGCTAATAGAGTGAATTGGGTTAGTCATTATGCCAAAAATTCTAATGTGTGCTTTATGCAGTTTTTTGGTCAATTTTGAGACCAAATCAAAGGTTTTAATGAGCACTTGGCAGCCAAATTCGTGGAAGAACAAGGGAGAGGATTTGTAGGAATGTGTCTCCTTCATTTATGAGCCCTTACCTTGAATTCTCCACCAGTAGTTCAGAGTTCAAGGGCCACCACATCGATTATCACAAGGGCAGCTGAGCAAGGGCTAGTAAAGTTGTTGTTAACTGCAAGTTTTGGCAGCCGAGTTCCTAAAGTCTAGAAGGACTGTTGGGGTCCTCAATTTATATAAATAAGAAGGCTTATGGCCTCATTTGGAGTTAGCTAGTTGTTAGTTAGTTTGTAGTAGGTTTTTAGGCAAGAGTTAGTCAGATGTTAGTTAGACTTTAGTCAGTAGGTTAGCTCTGCATTTCAGCACATTTTCAATGTTTTTCTTGTAGATAGTTTTTGGGATGTAACTATTATTTCTTGATCAATAAAGATGAATCCAGCTTTGCACCAGCTCTGATCTTTCTTAGGAGGCTGTAGCTCTTGGGGTTGGGCCCAACTCAAGTGCCAATACCTCCTTTGTATACTTTTATGTGTCTTTGCTGCATTCTTAGAATAAAATCTGTTATTTAGGTTAAAATATTGCTTTGTTACTTAGGTTGCTTTTGATGATTAAAATAGCTTTTCATGCTTTAGGTTGATTTGACAGTTTGAGTACAGAAAAGATCTTTAGAAAATTCCATCAAGCAACCCTTGATCTCACCTCTCCCTCCTTGGGACCATGAGCTGAGACCAAGGCATACTTGTTGCCACAAAAACGTTGTTTTGCTTTTCAATGCAATTGCAAGTGTTGGATTTTTAGATGGAAAAATTCATACCAGTTATGCTTGCATATTTATATCTGTTCTTGCTTAGGTTTCCATAATTGTCTTGCATGATTTACTATTCACAACTTGTTTTTCATCATGATTATGGTTTCTAGATCAGATTAGGTCACAGTAGATAGATCTCTAATTTTTTTAGTCTTTCTTTGATTAGTTTTGAGAGATTGTGTGTAGATCACTTGTAATCCATCCTTGCCTACCCTTCCTCCATCATACAACCTGCTCCAACCCCTAATCCAAGATTCCTTCCCTTCATTTGCACATTTTCCCACTTTTCCCTAATTTCTACATTCTTGTGCATCATTGCCTCTTCTCTCTTCGAACCAACCCAATCACCTTAATCGATCCTTAGCCTCATTCACCAGGTCCTAGACCCCTTAACATCCTTATCCAACCTCAATTTCCACTTTCCCACCATTTTTCCACCATCAACCCTTCAAAATTCCCTTTCGGAACATCTTGGAGAAGCTACAGTGCATCTTGTAGAACCCCTGTAGACTTCTTGTAGAAGCTCACAAAAGTAGTTTCTTGAGATCCGATAACTGTGAAACTCTATGGAAGGGTGCTAGGGACCCCTTAGGCCATCTTCTCACCTTCCCAACCTCTTGCAAGCATTTTCTTTCGCCAAACAACCTTTGCACAGTCAAAACAGTTAAAACACATGCATAATAATTCTACAAGATTACTCAAAAATACAAAAAGATGTTTTTTCCAGATTTTACTGCAGAAGTAGCTTAGTCACATGCATTTTACCTTTCTAAAAGTCTATGGCATCCATTTCTGTAGCTTTCATCCATTTTCTTGCACCAATAGGGTTAGTCGGTAAAACCAGGGTTTACCAGGGTTTGCATTTCCTTTTAGCTTTCTGCTTCTTTCTGCAAGTAGATTAGCCTCTGTTGAGTTATCTTTCATCCATCATAGTTAAAATATTCTTCTAAGAGCTCATAGAAGTTGGCTTAAGCTCATAGCAGACTTTTTCCAGCTGATTAAGTGACAGCCGCGACAAGAGTTAGTACTTGTGCATATAGCACCGTCGCTTCCAAGTTTGTTACGAACTATCGGGTTGATAAAAGTAAAGAAGGGAGCCCTAAGAGTTGCAGCATTATTGCTGTAATACTGGGGCCCACCATCTTTTTGGTGTCGTTGCCGGGGAAGCGTTAGAGTATTGGCGATTGCTGCTTTTCTTCTATTTTTTACTACAAACTTCTGCTAAGTAGTTTATTTCATTTCCATTTTGCAATTTCATTTCTGCAAAAGTAGATTAGACATTTACTTCTTTCATTTCATTTCAGCAAGCGTAGATTAGATATTTCCCGCTTTCATAGATTATCATTTCAATTCCGCAATTTCAATTCTGCAAGCATAGATTAGCATTTCAATTCCGCAATTTCAATTCTGCAAGCGTAGATTAGCATTTCAATTCTGCAATTTCCATTCTGCAAGCATAACTTAGCATTTCATTCCTGCAATTTCATTTCAGCAACATAGGTTAGTCCTTTCCTGCTTTCATTTCAATTTTGCGTTTTCATTTTAGCAAGATAGATTTTAGTTAGTTGCAGTTCAATCTATTTCAGTTTTGCAAGTATAAGAAAAAAAAAAAAAAAATTTCCTTTCATGCCTTGTAGGAGTAGAGATAATTCAGAAAAATATTTGCACAACACCCCCACTACTTCACACAGCCAATCTTCTCTCTTCTTTGATGGCTGTGATTAAGAAGAACCCCTAGGTGGACAACAAGACATATTTGAAGAACCTCTAAGGGAGAAGAACAAGAAAACATTCCTTTGGAGCAAATGGCTACAAACAGAAATGTTGGGAGCAGTACCTTATCCAAAAACGAATTTGCAAATCAGATGGAAGATTTCAAGAGCGATATGAGGCAGTTTATTGTAATGCAATTAGATACCTTGCAGATCCAAAGGAAGCAAGAGGAAGCCAAGAGGGCTTTGGCCATCTTTTGTCCCAGGTGCACTAGAAAGCATCCTAGAAACGAATGTCCATTGCACTCCATAGAAGTGTGTTTTGTCTATGAAAGAGACCATCCTACGAACCAGTGCCCTTCCTTGCCCGTAATTAAAGCTGCATATCAGAGGGCCAAAGGCACCACTGAACCACTCTATTATATGAATCAAAGGAGGCCACATGGACCCATAACTTACCAGCAAGGAATGCAAGGGACATCTCGGACTTACTACGACCCCTATCAAGCCACTTCCATGCCTTCTTGGGGCCCCCTTACTCATTCTTCCTGGTCCACACCTCCTCCTTAGTCCTTCACATCTCCATATTATGCCCAACCAGCTGCTCATCCATTTCACCCCTATGCTTAGCCACAGCCTCAGTGGAATGCACCTCATCAAGGGTGGTGGCCCTAGTACAACACTCCTCTCGCTCATTTTCCTCCACCACCCGCTCAACCACAACCATCGCCTCCTGCTCCACCAAGGTAGCTCCAAATGCCTGCTCAACCGAACTTGAACCCAAATAACAAGCAGGATCAACAAGTATATAGTGGGAAACCACCTACCCAATCACAACCCCATCCACATCCATCTCAAATATACACCCCCACTCAACTACCCGTACCAACATTTCAAAACCCACACATTGGAGTAGGTCAACTCAATTACAATGCTGAGGCACAACATGTCCAAAAACCTCCTCTTGAGCTCAATGATGTTCATCATAGCTCAGGAAGAGTATTGCAAAACATAGATTATATTGACAACATTGAAGGACCACATCTAGCAAAAGAAGATTCAAAAGAGGAGATCAAAGGACCATGGGCTGCACTTGATGAAGAGAAGACATCAGAATCAGAGATCAAGATAGCTCCCTCATGGTTACCATCAAATCCTCCATGTAAGCAAGAGAAAAATCAGTAAAAAGAGGAATATGTGAAGGTCATGATAGAAGGTGGCATGAAGAATGATCCAGATCAGCAAAAGGACCAAGGATATCAAAGCTATATTGAGATATGGTTCCAGACAGTCACTAAGTTGCAACAGTACTCTCTTCCTTAGCTATGTTTGATCCCTTCAAAGTCAAATCATTTGGTCTCTGAAATCCGGATACCTGTCAAAGCATGCATTTCATGCCTCCACATCATTTTGTCTATCATCTCGATGTGCACATGGCTCCATTGGAAGTATTCTTATACTTGAAAATGATTTTGTTTTTCAAGTAGGGTAGTGTAGGAAAAAAAGAAAAAAAATGAAAATAAGACAGAAAAAATAAAAATCTAAGGTGAAAACCTCCTCGGAGGTGCCTCAGATTGGCTCATTGATTGAAAACCTCCATAAGGCAGTCAATGGGTTGGAAAGAAGAAAAAAGAAAAAAAAATAAGATCCCTGGGTGAAAATCGCCCTTGGAGGCGCCCAGGGCAGGTAATTAGGGTGAAAACCTACATGAGGTGCCTTAGTTGTTTTCAAAAAAAAAAAAAAAGAGAAAAAGAAAGAAGAAAAGAGAAAAGGAAAAATAAACCTAATTTCTATTGAATAATTGCAGGTTGCAAAAAGGACATTGCAGGTTAGGAGGATCGCACAAGACAAAGACAGAGGTCAGCACCAGGCTACCAACATCCCTCACAATCCATTCCTCCATGACCACCACCCTTTCCCAAGATTTGGTCTCATTCGGACTAAGATTTAACCTTCTACAAGAAGTTTTGTCTTCTACAGGAAGCCTACAAACAAGCCAAAATTGATCTTTGAAGAGGACTTGAAGGCTGGGAATCTGTCCATGAGGCCTGTAAGCGTCCCTGTTTCCATCCCTTACCCTTCTCCATCATTTTTTCCACCTCATTGTTCTTCTTTCCTAAAAACTGTGTTTTCTACAGGAAGTTCCTATAGAAATTATAGAAAGCTAAAAATGGATTTTAAAAACCAGTTTAGCGAACATGATAGCTTCATAAAGGGTTGATAAATCCTCCTGCAGTCTTCAAACCCGTCTTCCATCATTTCCATGCCTACATCACACCCCAAGCTCATTTTTTCCTTACTGTGCAAAAACTGCAGAATGTTCTGATACAAAAATACATCGAGCAGAAATTTGTTATTTCCCTAACTTTAAAACCATGCATCCATTTTTATGGGGAGTTGTATAGGGATGATGGCAACATGCCCGAGCAATTTTAGCCAATTTGAGTGCACGGTTTCCAAGAAATCAACCTCCATCACCTTCAGCCATTTTTGCATTTTCTCAATATTCATGCATCCATTTAAAAACCTGTTTCATGGAGAGATGCATATAGGTGATAGTAACATGCCCAAGCAGTTTCATCCAATTCTAGTGCACGGTTTCCAAGAAATTGACCTCTTTCATCTTCAGCCATTTTCAGTTTTTCTCGAAATCTGTGCATCCATTGACCACAATTTGGCTATGGGAGGTGCATAATGATGATAAAAACATGCTAAAAAAGTTTCCATTCAATCCGATCTATCATTTGGGAGCTATGGAGGAAACAAGTTGTTGTCCTGCAAAAATCTAGCATCAGCAACATAAGGGTGCAAATATGAATGTTGAAACAGACTTTTGCAGCTTAGATCTAGCCAAAGGATACCTGCACAAGAAAAATAGCCACACATTAGACAGCAAAAAACATATTGCATTAGGGATCCAGGCATGCAGCAATGGAATATGAGCGTGCAGCAGCAAAATCAACCAAGCAGCACGTCAACTTACAGGTAAGTGTCTAAACCAGTTCCTCTATTTTCATTTGTATGGTTCGAAAGTGCATGAACGAATGAAATGGTTGGATTAAGCCAGAAAGATAGCTAGTTAACCCGACACCCTTAGCTAGTTCGGTTGCACTCATTCGGAGATCACCTAGTGCACATGTCTAGTCAACTCATGAGAAATTTAAAAAACAGGTAGCGGCAAATGTTCTGAACTCCGGCGCACATGATGTCAAGTGATTAACAGGTAGAAAACATGAAGTTTCGTGATAGCACTGTAGTCTGCATGGGGCCAGTGCACATTTCTGCCACCTCATCTCCTCAACATGAATCAGGCTAGCAGTTAAAAGACAACTCAGTTAACGTATTCACCACTCTTTATTCACTGTGCCTTCACGACGTCCCCAATTGGAGTACGCGTCCACCACTTCCAAAGTAGCTAACCAATGGTCCTCTGCAAGATTTCTGCCTGTTTGTTTTTAAATCTCCCGCCTATCAGGCTCTACAGGAAGTGGAGTTTCGTTCTACAGGAAATGAGAGCCTTCTACAGGAAGACTTCTACAGGAAAGCAGAAAACAGCCCCGCAAAAAGAAAACCCAGGATTTTCAGTGAATTTCAATCTCAAAACGAGGAAGGATCGTGAAAGCTTCTCTATTCATGGTATGTTTATGCAAGGTGGTGAATTGAATGGCATCAGATTGGAAAAACAGAGGAAAAGTCTGCCTGTGTATTGGAAGTAAAACGTCTGCCTGTGTATTGCACTGGGTTTCCTAGTTGTTTCTGCATCAAAATTCTCCTCCACATTTCCTCTTTTTAAAATTCTCCTATAGGGAATATATATGCAGTTGTGGAGGCCAGCCTGTGTATGAAAAATTTTGAATTTGCATATCTGTCTGTGTGTTGAGAAGAAAACTTGATCTCTGTACTCTGCCTGTAAAAACAAAATTCTTCCTTTCATAAGAAAACAGTCGAGTTCTGGATAAAAACAGTTTAAAAGAAAGGGAAATATTGCAATTTGATGTTGTAAGGAGAAGCACAGGGGAAATTCCTTATTTGGTTTCAGAAAAAGACGAAAATTCAGCTATCCCTTTGTTTTCAATTCTACCTGCTTTCTCACCTGAGCATTTTATTTAAAAAAAAGAAAAACCACTCGACATCACATGGAGGAAAAGCTAAAGGAATTAAGAGGAGAGTTGGACATGGTGAGACACACTGAAAGCATTAAAAAAAATCCCAGCTATAGGAGGAAAATGCACTGCTGAAAAAGTAGTTACAGCAACAGGAAACTCAAAGTGCAGACATAACACAGATTTTTGAAGAGCAGCAACTACAGGAATGTTATGTAACCATCTCAAGAAAAAGATAGAAAAGATAGATCAATGCCTTAGAATTCAGCCTCTTCAAGGGGGCAACCTCCTTTAAATTATGTTATCACTCAGGTTGTTCCCCAAAACTTGTGAGAAAAGGGAATACAGCCGAGGTAACCACTAACCAATCTTTTAGATGCAATTTCTAGCCAAACTGCATCTAGAGAGGGCTCCCTCTTCATAATTTAACTTTGTTTTTTGAAGTTTTTATGCTAGTTATGATGTGCAGAGTTTGTTTTAAGTATATTTGGATGGTGATTTTAAACAGAGCTAGGGTCCAAGTTTGAAAGAGTTTATTCCATTGGGCATTGGAGTCTATGAATATGGACTGTTGAGTGTGTTTCTGTGATGATGGGCAATACTACAGAGAAAGATAATCAGTTTTTGGAGCAATATTGAAAGATAAAAATTGATGGGATGTCAGCCAGGGGGTAAAGGGTAGTCAAGAATCCTTTATCATGGTGGCAGAGGGAAGTTTCATGAATATTTTCAAGGAGCAGTGAAGAATTCCATGGCAATTTTCAAAGTGAAAGAATTAGTGGAACAGAAACATTTAAGAATTTTTGTTTATGCTAGTTCTGAAGAAAACATAAATAACAGCAGAAATTGAACACAGAGTGTATTTAAACAAGTTCTGGGCTATTCTTTTTCCCTGTTGTTAAGATTATGAGACATATATGAAATTTGCAAACATAGAAAACACAAAAACACAGTTTAGAATAACTTATTGAGCCAAAGAAAGACACAGGAATTCTGTAGTAGAGCCCAGAATCATCAAATCCACATTCAGAAGGTCCAGCAGCATTGAATTTCAACAGCCTTTGTATTAAGAAATTTCAGAGTTACAGTGCAGTCCAAGAGGAGAATCACCAACCCCAAATACATTCCTTGGGGGAATATTTATACAAAAGAGAGTTACAAAATATCTTGTGGATAAGATATGAAGTAATAACTTCATTCACCTACTCTGTCAGAGAAATAAATGCAGAAATAAAGGTAGGAGTTATTGTGGCTATGCTGGCTGCTTTAACTGACAAGATATTTTAGACTTTTCACCCAGGAATTCGGCTGGTAGTTATGTCCTTAATTTTCATTCCTGTGTTGTTGTCCTGATCCTTTCACCTGCTCCTGATTTAGCTTTAATGTGTCTTGATCCTCGCTTGAGCTCCTTCCTCCATATTTGCCACGTGTCTTGCTATTTGGCCAAGTGTACATAGGCAAAAAGATCCAAATTACCTAGGCAAAACTTGCAGCATACTCTGCCACCATTGTTTTATAGGCAACTGATGTCTTTGTATTTTTACAAGTATTTCATCAGCCTCAGTATACCTGTAAAAGTAGGCTTGACCTCAAAAAGGTGATTTATTTCATGTTCTATAAAAAACAAAATTTTCAATTTGTCATATAATTTTTGTCTGGAAGGAGGTCCTGTGTCTTTTGAAGTGCTGGATGATGCAGTGATCTAATTTGTTACATACATGTTTACCCTGTGAGCATATTGTTGATGTGATAACAATTTTTGATTGCTTGTTAGTAAACTGGGTAGATCCTTCTGCTGCAAGTTTGTGCATTTCTCTGTGAAGGCATTAATTTCCATCTGCATTTCTTGACACTTCCTTTCCAAAGTCTGTATAAAATTTCTCATTGTTAGCACCTTCTTTATTGTCAAAATGGTGCCTGTCCTATCCGAGATGTCCAAAGCTGCTAGTTATTCTTTAGTATTGGTATTCAAAAAATGGATGAGCCTATTAGCCTGCTTAGGCATATGTCCTAATGATGCCCTGGCCCTTTGAATTTACTCTTGTGCCCTTTCAATAAATTCAATTTGTTCATATATTGTTTGAATTGATAGCCATCGGTCAGTAATGGACTGGCCAATATTGGTCCACAAAATCATTTTAATGTTTGTCAGAGGTTTATGGAAGGTGAGATCCTTTTCCAATGATTTCACCTTGTTCTCCAGGGCCTTCACCTCTCTAGTCTTCTCTGCCACTGTTATTTTTTATTTGTCATAGCTCACTTCTAGCTTGGCTAGTCTTTCTTTTGCCTCTTTGAGGTCTGACATTTGAGCTTCTACCTCTTTCACTGCCTTCATCATTTCTTCCATCCTCATGTTGGTCTATGGCTCTGTTGTTGTTGCTGCTGTAGCATCTGTAGTTGTTGTACCTATTGTTGATGTTGGTTTAGTGGGAGGGATTGCTACTGTGTCTGTGGGGGGAGTAGAGACAATTGTTGGAGCTGTTTTGAGGGGCTGGGAGGTCGACTCTCCCTACTTAGCTTGCAATGCTTTCTCCAACTCTTGCTCTATCTACATTAGCCTTTGATTCATTCTCATCAATAAATCCATTACATCCTCTTCTGCTTTTTCTTGTGCTAGTTCTATTGTTTGTGGATGCATGGTGACAGACAGCTTTAAGTTCTTTCTAAGGGAAACAATATCTTCCTCCTTCTTCTTTATCAATGCGTTGATGCCCTTGGCATCCTTGGGATCATGTCCCAACTTAATAATTATTTCTTCCAGAGTCTTTATTCGGTTGTCTTTGGCTAGAGAAGAGATCTTCTCCAAATCCAATTGAGCAGATGTATTACTCAATGACTCTTTTAATTGGTGGGCCATCATTGCCTTATCTGCCAATGTAACATAGACCATTTCACCCGTTTGTTTGTGCAATTCTATTTGGTCCATTGGGTGTATATCTTTGGCAAGGACCTCTAGATTTGTCATTATGTAGTTAGCTGCAAACTGTGGCTGCTGAACCTTGGGTTTGAAATGACTTAAGATCATTTTCTCCTCCTTGATGTCATAAGATGCCATTAGTCTATGCTGTTTGGAGGGAGTCATCTTAAGAAATTGATCATACAACTGAATTCTTAATGACTCATTTTGAGCCTTAATCTCCATAAATGATTGTTTGATATCTGAACGTTTCTTGGCTTGTGACCTTGAGGAGGAGACTTCCATTCCATGCTGCCTCTCCACTTCTTGTCTGTGAGAGCTAGCGGAAGTCTGTTGGCTGATGGCCCTCTCTGCTCTTGTGCTTTCAGTGATGTCTTCCACAATGTCCTCTTCAGGAGGATCTACCCTTTGCCTCTTGGCCTCTTGATGTTCTGTTGACCCACTTGCAGGTGTGGTCTCTTCTCGGTCTCTTTTCTTACTTCTATCCTCAGGAAGAGGAGTCTGCAGTGCTGGTACTTCTGGTGCTTGTGCCTGTAGCGAAGGGGCTTTCCCTTGATTGTGTTCTTTTGAGGTAGTTGGCTGTTCTTCCATTGTTTCTTGCTCTGCAACTACTAACTCCTTGCCCTTTTCTGTCCCTGCTGTTGGTGTAGTCCTTTCTTGGGAAACTTGTTGTGAAGTTGTAGCAGTTGATGAGCTTTCCCCAGTTTGTTGTGGTATTTTGAATGACACCTGCCCAAAAGAATCTAAGTCAAGATTTTTTTCCAAATTTTTCATGGTTTGTTCCATTTTCTCTTCCTTAGATAACTCTTCAACTAGTGTGCCCTCCACCCACTCATCTTGGTTAGCAAAATTTTCTATGTCAGGGATGCTGCAATGTTCATAGGGTGGCAGCCTATATTTTACCCTTCTTGCATTGATAAAGCCATATGGGTCATAGGGTACCCACCAAAAGCTTCTCTTGAGTCTGAGTGTTTGACCCAATATTTCATCAGCATCCTTCCATCCCTCTTTCTTGTTCATAACAAAGGGGCCTAACTGGTCTCTGAGTTTCAATCGGGCCCTTTTCTTTGTGCTATGGAAGTGACTCAGTTCTGAATTGATGAATTTCCTGAAATATTCCAAGGCAAACAGTCTCATTAGCACATATCTGGGCAGCCTGTAGGGGCATAACTCACAACCATATATCCTCAGAATAGTGTGATTCTGGTAAAAGTACCAGTCACCATTTTATAGTTTTTGGAGAGTTGTAGTATCTTTTTCATATCATGTGTCAGTCTAGGAGGAGGAGTTCTCATCAGGAGAAAAGAGACTGGGTATACAAATAAATCAATAAACTCACAATAAGAGTAGGGAGAGCTGCGGACTTCATGAAAGATTGGGGTCCAAAAAATCACAGACCTCCTTTCCCCTTTATGGTCCAATTTTCTAATGGGGAATTGGAAGATATTTGGCTAGTAATATAAGAATAGATGATAGATATAGGATGAATATTTAAAGATTCCCTCCCTGTCTAGCCTCAACAATTGGTCATGTATATTGTTGGCAATAAATTTGGCATAGTTGTATTTGATAGTAGGGGGCTGCCCTGGGGTAAATATAGACATCATAACCAATATGGTTTCATCAATATGCTCACTTGTCTTGAACCCCAGAACAAAAGATATCATATCAACAACTAATCTACCCACTTCTGTGAAAGATGCATAATGGAAAGGAGGTGGCTCCTTAGGCTAGCGATCTGCTCTCATAAACACTTGGGCAATTCTGGTTATCTCTGAGCTGGAGATTTTAGGAACTTCATCTAGCAAGAACTTCATGGTAAGAGGAAACTGGAGGTGGGTTGGTTTGAAGTTCAGCATCTGATTTATAGAGTGAGGAGTAATATGAAAAAGGGTAGTTCCAGATGGACTCTTAACTACCCTATTTGTTGGCTCATAGTTCTCACAGCAGAGGTGAATCATCTCAGGAAATACATTCACAGAGGGGAGGTAGTATATGGGTAGATTTGATTCCCATATGCCATAAACATCATTTTGATTTAAGTAACTATTTCTGAGCTCACAGACTGCTTGCAGATGGTTTTGGTAGCCTACTAGGTCTTAGATTAGATAGTCTCTATCAGCCAAGGGCAAATGTTCCAACTCTTTGTGGGGTGCATTAAGAGGAGTGATGTTCAAGGCCACTAGACCTTCCATGGCTAAGCTTTGTTGCCTTTAAAATTGGAAATTTTGGCTCTATGCAAGCAAAATGGGAAAAACAATGGCTCTGTGGATTTCTCAGGGATTTTCACCATTGAAACTGGTTTGTTAGCTTCAATTTAGCTCTGTGGATTGAAGTTAGCTGGAGAAACAAGACTTATGGGCTTCTTTGGCACAATGGGCTACTATTATGGGCAAAAGGAAGCTTTCAGGGTTTCTTGGAGAGTTTGCAGGGCCGAACGAGCTCAATTTTAGCTCACTGTGCAGATTTATGGTGAATTTGGCAAGACAGAGGTTTATGGGGTTTTTTTGGGCAGCAACACAATGTTTTTCTCTTCAAATTATAGGTGTGGTGGCCAATTTTACAGAGAAACTAATGAAAACAGGGTCGGGAGCAAATTTTTTGTAAATACATGTTTTCTCGGTGGAATGGTCAATTTGCAGGTGACCAGGCGAGCCAAGGGGCCGAGCTGTGGAGTCAAACTGCTGGGTGGCAGACTTATATGGTGAGTTTGGTCTTTTTCATGTAAATTTGCATGCACAGGTTCCGTACAGAAAAAAATAGAAATGGGTAAAAAGAAGCGTTTTCACCCCTTTTTACCCAAAATTTTGACTTTGGCGGGTTCGGGGCGCTTTTTTCTGATGACGTCAGCATGACGTCATTTTGTCGTGTAGCAGGGTATGGATGCTGACATGGCAGGTGACGTGGCGGGTGACGTGTCAGGTGACATTAGTAGATAGGCATGTGGCAAGGTGAGTGACATCATCAGGTGACGTGGGCATGATGTGAACAGGGAGGCGGTGGGGTGGTAAGTGGTATTCCCTGCACCGCTTTTGGGGGAAATTGGTTTTGGGGGAGGGGGCTCCGAACACGATGGGCGCTTGACACGTGCCCTTGGTACGACGAAAATACCACCCATTCCCTGGACAATATCGTTCGGCATGTTGGGGCTTCCGATATCGCCGACCACCATCGGATCTGTTAGCGGCAATCGGATGGTTGGTGGGTGATGAAGGTGGCGGCGGGTTATCTGCAGGGGACCCGCTTTAATATTTTGGGTTTTGCAATGTTTTTTGGTGTATTTCGGACTTTGGGTAAATGGGTTTTTGGGGTTAAAAATGTGGGTTTTCAGCTGTTTATTTAGCCAGAGGCTAAACAAGTCCCGATGGGGCAGGTGGAGGGTTGTTATTGGCCCCGGGTGGACCAATAACTCCCTAAAAAAATTTAAAATATGGCTATAGTTAGCCAAGGGTCAGGGTATTATATTTTTTAGGGATTTTGTGTATTTTTACATAGTAAAGGGATGGGAATATAGATAGGAGCTATATAATAGGGTTAGTAGGTTAATATGATTATGTGAGATGGGTTTGTATGGTTTAGGCTAAGTTTGTAGAGTGAAAACTCAGGCATGGGGGGAATGTAAGGATACCCAGTTGTGAAGTCTAGGAAACTTGGCAAAAGGGAATAAAGACATTTTACACAAGAAATGTGGCTTGTTTTGCCTAGGTGAAAACAAATTTTCACTTAGTTTTTTTTATGAGATGAAGTGGACTAAAGGTAATGAGCGGATCTCATTGCCCTTGGGGGGAATGTTAGTAAGTGTTTCTTGGAGAAATGGGGAGGGGAATTAGTTATGCTCCATTTGCTTTGTAGCCACCTGGCCATGGTACCTTATGATTTTTATGAGATGAAAACTTGTTCCAAAGGAGCAAATTGCTCATATACCTGCTTCTATACCATCAAAACTGCCTACCCAACCTAGTATACCTAACATTTTCTCTTCATTTTCGTTGGGTGCACTTAAACTAGCAAACCTTGATTCCTCTCTTTCCTTTTAGCCGCCCTCCTATCTAATTCTACCCTTATCTCTTCCAGGGCTCAGATTAAGCTGTTGAGACCCTTTGCTTCTCTACCTAACTACTTGTGTGCCAAGCTTGAACTGTTTGTGCAGACCTTTATTCTCTATTCTAAGACAAGTAAATTTAAACATGATCTAGCCAGGATTAGACTGTCTGGCTATTCATCAATTGTGGCAAGAGTCAACCACCTATACATAGTGAAATTCTACAAAATATGGAACCTTTGCAGTATGAAAAGGATGAACATATTTGGCACTTCTCCAGTCAATCATGAAAAATGAAACCTATTGGTATAGGAAGCTAATGGTGGCTCCACTTGGGGATGGCTTTTCTTAGTGAAAAGTCAAGAACAGTAGGTCAGATGGCCTCATATTTAGTTCTTGTTGTATTCTGAAATTTCTCCTTTGTTGTTCACAAAAGGGCTCTTCTGCAATGCCTGTATTTCTCATGCACTCATTCCAAAAGATGGCAGCTTTGTTTTGGATACCCTGTTTGATTATTTCTCATCATTTTCATAGCTCCCAAGTCTGTTTCTTTAGCTTCTTCTGATATGGCTTAAAATGCAATACCCAAAGGTGGCACAATTCCTTTCCTATTCCTCAAAATTTGTTGTAACCTATTCCCTATCCTATTGCTGTAATAAAGTGCAGAAATTAAACACTACTATGTACAAATTAAAGTGCTGGTATTTTTAACAAAGTGGATCAAAATAATGCTTCAGCATTCTGCCATTGATTGGTCCATCATCTGCCTCTGTACCATCCAGGCTTTTCAAAAAGTAGGTGTTGTTTCCTTGTACAGTTTGAATGATAAATGGTCCTCTCCATAAGAAATCAAATTTTCCATGTTTTCCCATATCTTCTCTTCTGCAATCCCACTTTAAAACTTTATCCCCAACCAAGAAATCCTCTGCTTTGGTTCTTTTATTGATCAGGGGCTCATGTCCCAAGTGTCGTAAAATGCTCAAAAATGAAAGTGCTCAGAACTAGCTCAAACCTAAATGACTAGATAGAGCTCATCCTTTTGATTTCGGCGCCGTAAATGGTTCGAAAAACGGTCGCCGTATGAGAAAGTTATGCCAAAAAAAAAATCGCCCAATAACCCTTAATTTTTGAATTTTCAAAAAAAAAAAAAAAGAATATTCCACAGAATATTCCTTGGAATATTCCATGGAATATTCCTTTTGGGCAGGCCAATCAGAATCTGCCACGTGGCAAGCTCAGAAGCTGCCACGTGGCCCAGGGTGACATCAGCAAGAGTATTTCGGTTGTTTAAAATTCGGTTGGGTGTATGGAGGATCGAACACACGACCTCCCGTATACAAGAGCCAAGCCTTACCGTTGGGCCACAATGGCAGAAGTTGAAAGGCAAATGAGCCAATTGGTATTTAAATTTTGAAAAAGGCTTGGGTGGGAAATGAAAGGGGCCAGCCCCTAAGGGCTAGCCTCGCATACATATGACCACAGCTGAAACCGTGGGCTAAACCTTTAACCGCCCAGCACAAAACCCGGGGCAAACCACCAGCACTTTTTCCGGTCACATGTGGGTTTAACAGGCCGTTAACTGACAGTTCAGTTGGCGAAACTTTTCACGGAGCGGCAAATTTGGCAGACCTGCCATAATTGGTGGAGTTAACTGGACTCCAACTAAAGTTAACTAGAGTGTTTCTAGGCATAACTGGAGGAAAACTTTAATGGGCCATAACTTGGGCTAGGAAAGGCGGTTTTGGACGATTTTTTTTTCTTTTTTTTTTGGGTATTTTCGACCTTCTGAAGTGATTGGCATAGGTCTGACAGCCATCTGAGGTCATTTGCAGAGGTTTTGGAACTGTGGAAGTTCTAGGAGCCACCAGGGCCCAGTATTGCGAGAACTGTATAGGGTTGCAGGTATCCATTGGAGGTGAACCAGTAGTCAATCATGAAGGATTCAAGTGTTTTGAATCTGTTTTTACAATATATTCCACCTATAGATACTTCTATTCAACTATATATTCATTTTGAGCATTTAATTAAAACGAGGACAGGCCCATTTGGGAGCCTTGGACCCAGCAGACGTAGCCCAGGAGGGGTGAACTGCTTTATCAACTTCTTTTGCATCTGTGGTTGATTTATTTTGCAGAAAAAATTCTTTTTAATGTGTTAAACAGTAAAAGGAAATAATTATGCTATGCTTAAATGGATCATGAACAACTGAAATTTTCATTTGTTTCTCTACTGCAAGACATGGGCATCTTTTAAACATGTTTATTACTGAATTGAATACCTTGCAAACCATTTACAAGTAGTTTCAAATTCAGATCAAGTTGGTATCACAGCTATGTTGTTGTTTCTTTGTATCAAAAGCAGTCAAATAAGCTATAGACAGAGCCTGAAACAAGTCAGGAAGCCTTCAAAATGCTCTTGTTATACAATTGCAAAGTAGATAAACGCTCTTTCAGTCAATCTCTGGTGTAGTTTTCTTTTGATTGTTTTTGTGCAAAGATCTTCTAACTGTCTTGCAAGTATTGACTCTTACCAGGTTGAAACTTAAAAGAGGGGAAGGACAGCTGACTAGAGAACAAGAGAATCCTCAGTCAAGGAAGGCCAGGGAGCCATCACCTCCACCTTCAATTTCACCCTCAAGAGTCTTAGCAGAAGCTTCCAGAATGTCTGAACAGGAAGGAGAATTTCCTGCAGACATGGATCCAAAAGAAGAAGAAAGAGTCTTCAGAAAGGCTTTCTTGGGCCTCACTGAAATGGTGAGGATATTGTACCAAGAAAGAAATGAGAAATTGGCTGGAGAAGGGTCCAAACACCCACATGAAGGAGAGGGCTCTTCAGGAGGTAAGAAGGATGATGATCATTCCAAGAAAGGACATGGAGGTAATGGTGATCCACCACCCCCTTCATCACCTCCTTCCTCTTCATCCTCATCTTCTTCTTCTGTGCATAAGCATAGATCCTCTGGAAAAGTCCTTTTTTGAAGCTTGATGTAAAATTCGAATTACCTATGTTTAATGGTGAAGTGAATGGAGAAAAGCTTGACAACTAGATTAGGCAGTTGGAAGTTTACTTGAGGATCCAGAATATGCATGATGATGCCACAAAGATTCAGTTGGCTTCTTTGAGAATGGATGGAGCAGCATTGGTCTGGTGGGAGGCAAAGGCCAAAGAGGAGATCAAGAAATTTGGTAAGGTTACCTTAACATGGACTGACTTTCTGTTAGCCATTAAAAAACAATTTTATCCTCTTTCTCACATGCAGAAAGCCATTATGAACTGGCAAAATTTCAGACAACTTAAGGGTCAGAGTGTCCAAGACTACACCAAAGAATTTAGGAGAAGAGCTCTTTTGTTAGGGGTAGATTTACAGACCCAGGAAACCTTGCTAAAATATATTGGTGGCTTGCATAGCTACCTTAGACACACCATCTTGATGTTTAACCCTACTTTCCTGGATGAGGTTTGTGTCCAAGCTACCCATTTAGAGGCAAGGGGAAAAAACACATTTGAAGAGGGTAGAAACAAGCCTACCAAGGGGAAAAACAAAGAGAAAACCTCCAAGAAAGGGAAAAAAGAATGCATCTGTCAAACAGGAGAGTGAGAAAGTGATCTGTAAACACTGTTCTAAACTAGGCCATGAGGAGAAAAATTGTTGGAAATTACATCCTGAAAAAAGACCTCAATTTAACAAATCCAAAGGGAAATAGAAAAATACTGCTACTACATCTACACCACAAGATTTAGGGGATGATTCAGGTGATGAAACCAAAATTACAGCCATGGGTTTGAAAAACTTGAAGGGAAAAG
>APFE031365532.1:0-16996 GCA_000404065.3 Pinus taeda
TTTTATTTTTACAAGTTAGTTTTGTTTTTTTTTTGGCATTTCTATGGTTTTTTTAGGCATGTTTTTAATTATTTTTTTTAATGTTTTATTATGAACATGAAAATCACCAACATTTAAAAAAAATGATCCACACTTAGTACATTAGAAAATTTAAAGTGTAAAAAATAAGTCCTCTAAACAAAAAGAGTTGATGTTGCATCAACACATTTCAAAATTAACATAAAAATCACTAACCTTTTTAAACAAAATTTCATACTTGATACATAAAAAAGTTTAAAGTGTCAAAAAGAAGGCCTCTAAATTGGTTGATATTGCATCAACACTTTTCAAAATCAACATGAAAATCAGTAACATTTAAAAAAAAATGTTACATAAAAAAATTTGAAGCGCCAAAAATATGCTCCAAAAAAGAAGTTATTTTGAGTAACCACTTTTCGAAATCAGGTGTTTTCTTTATACCTCAAAAAAATGGGCAATTGATAATTTTGTTATTTGATTGGTAACTATGTTTACCATGAAACTAATGCATGAGCCCTAGGTCCTTCATCTCAAATTCTCTTACAAGATCCTCTTTGCAAGATTTTATTCGCTTCTCATCACCTGTTAGAATCAAATCATCAACATATAATACTATAATTAACAATTTACTTTCAAATACAATATGGTAAAGGTTCACATTTGCTTCACTTTTGGTGAAGCCCAACCCAGTGAAACAGTTGTCAATCCTGGTGTACTGAGCTTGGGGTGCTTGTTTTAGTCCATACAATGCTCGCTTCAGTCTACACACATGTGACTCTCTGTTGAAGGTATCAAATCCTTCTAGTTGCTCAATATACACCGCTTCCTCAATCATAACATTGAGGAATGTTGTCTTCACATCCATCTGATGTATCTTCCATCCCATCTGCGTTGATAGTGCTAGAATAGATCTAATTGAAGAGTACATTGCTATTAGAGAAAAAGTCTCATCCTAATCAATACCTTCCACTTGAGAGAACCCTCTAGCCACAAATCTGGCATTATGTTTCTACACACTCCCATTTGCTGCTTGTTTTACCTTGTAAAGCCATCTGGAACTCGCCACTGACTTGTCTGCTGGTCTGATATGGATTTAAACAGGAACACAACAAATTACAGAGATAACCATAAAGACAGAGATGCAGTGGAAATAATACTTCATTTCATTAATGTAAAATACTAAAATATGCTTACAAACAACAATGGAAATAAACCAGCTAGGGCGATGGGAGCTTATCTCTGAGAAGAAATGTGGCGGCTACATGCCTCTGAACTATGTTACAATGAGGCTTAAAGGCCTATTTACTATTGAGAAATAATGGAAAACCCTAAACATCAAAAAACCTAACCCTAGAAGATGAAACACCAAATTGTGGGCCCCGTTTTGGGTAAGTTGGTACATCAACTTCCCGGGGTAGTAACTTTGGTACCCGATCTTCGTTTGACATGTACAATAGCTCGTTAGAAAGATCCATCTGAGCACTACAACTTTGGGAAGAGAATCATTAGTCCATGGACCCACGGTGCTCCTAAATTTCCCAAAAAAATGTCGTTTAGGGCCTCAAAACGGCTCCGAAAGTTCAGGGCCCGAAAAACTGCTAAAAATAGTAAATTATGCTACAATTACGGAAATTGAAAAACTGAAAGAGATAGTTGTGGGGGTCCAAGTGGGATAGGTGGGTGGCCACCAACATCCACCTGGATCATTCCTCCCCCCTTAGGAAGTAATGGTCCCCATTGCGTTGAGTTCCTCCAACTACTGAACTTGGTCCATAGTGAGCTGTTCTACAATCTCTGATGTGTCCAGTAATGGTGGGAAGCATGGTCAAAAATGGTCCACATTGAATACTCAGTGCAAGCGAAGGAATGGGGGAATGATGTGCTTCAAAGCATTATTTTCCACAGCCTTGGTAATGGCGTGAGGACCATGTTGGTGTGGTCAGAGCTTCTGATGGGCTCTTGTAAGGTGTTCTTTCTGTAGATGCAACCATACTTTGTTGCCCACCTAAAGCTTGTGTGGTACCCCTGTGGGTGATGAGAAGATGTTCCTATGTTATTTCATGACTGTATCCCTCTGTTGTTGCTGCTGCGTGGAGGAAACCTTCATGGCGGTCATGGATGTGGTGACGATCTTCCGTTTACTTTGGGAGCGAACTAGACAAAAATGAATTTCCTAGTCTGAGAGATGAGATTGCTGCCTTTCATAGCAGTGATCAAAGACGTGGCGGTAGGTGGGGCTACCTCCGGTATCCTGTATAAAGATTTATTCAAAGAAATAATGACAGCGCGAGGCCTTGAATCATAAACATCATGTCGCCTCCACAAGTATGGCTGGCCGAATAATACATCACAAACATCCAGAGGTGTAGCATTACATAATACCTCATCTATGAAGGGTTTGATGCTGTAAGGAATGCGACACTGTAGGCAAACTCGAAGATCTTGTCCTTGGTGAAGCCACCTGATACTGTATGGCTGCGGGTGTGGTGTAGTCGGCAGGCCCAACCGCTTCACGAACTCTGCTAAAATGAGGTTCTTTTGGTTCCCACTGTCAATAATGAATTGCAGCGGCGAACCCTTCACCCACATCTATGAGTGGAAAAGACGCTCCCCCTCCTCTGGATCTTCGGGCTCATTCTGCTAGATCTTGGTGGTGGCAACAGTGGTGTTGGGCTTCGTATCAATGATCTGCTTCCCTTTGCCATTCCCCTTGTCGGGTTCTAACTCAAGGTCGGAACCTGCATCTGGTTCTGAAGCCTTCAACTCTGCGACCAACAATTGCTTGGTCCGACACTCACTTGTGTTGTGAGTGGGGCTATTATGGAACTCACACCATTGTCTATGTCCTTCTTCGACTTCGTGGTGTTGTTCTTGTCTTGCGGCTTCGACGAGTTGTCGTGGGTCACCCCGCCTTGGTTTTGTCCTTTGGTCTTCGGATTCGCAGATCCAAAGTCTCGCTTCTTCTGTTTGAACTTCTGCTCGATCTTGATAATGTATCGGTATGCTGTGCTGAGAGAGGAAATGTTTAGGAACTCCATCTCTTCTTAGATGTACCTGTGTAAGCCGCTCTGGTATTTGAGTACCAGCTGTAGCTCAGAATATTTGATACCCAACTGTGTGCGAAGGCTATGAAAAATGTTGGTGAACTCCAAGACATCTTGGTCCCTTCCATGCCGCAGTGTGGTCCACTTTATGTATTTGTCCTCATAGCTTTTGACAGGGTAATAATGCTCCTTAATGGCATCCCATAATGAATTCCAAGTGGGTGCAGCTGAAAATAGTGAGCCCGTACTTTCATCCTTCTGCTCGCAATAGGTTTCCCACTAGTCCTTAATGTGGGGGGTTGCTTTGAGAAGAGCGAAAACAATCTATTCCCAACTCGAAAATTCATGAATAGAAAATTACCCATCTAGCAGATTTAACCACTTATCTATGGCATCTGCGTCTATTTGACCCTCGAAGATGGGGATTTCAAAATTAACTTGTACCTTAAAGGGTGTGGTGTTTCCAAAGTAGCTGTTGGAAGCCGATGCGTCACCTTTGGGTAGCCGCTAAAGGATCTGGGCCAAGCTGTCCATCATCGTGTTTCTTTGCGGCTCGAGGGCTTCTTCGAGTAAGATTTTGATAGGATATCTTGCCCCCTCGTCTTTCTTTTCATCCGCCATGGGAGGCCATCAATATTTGCGAGGTTGGTCTTGCAAAGGTTCGACTAGTTCAAGCCCTAACTCCTTATATCCTGACGTCGTTGGGGACATGCAAAGAAAAATAAAGAAAAAGCAAACCGCTCTGATACCACTAATCCTGATTTAAATAGGAACGCAACAAATTATAGAGATAAGCATAAACACAGAGATGCATCGGAAATAATACTTCATTTCATTAATGTAAAACACTGAAATATGCTTACAAATAGCAATGGAAATAAACCAACTAGGGTGATGGTAGCTTATCTCTGAGAAGAGATGTGGTGGCTACATGCCTCTGAATTATGTTACAATGAGGCTCGAAGGCCTATTTACTGTTGAAAAATAATGGAAAACCCTAAACATCCAAAAACCTAACCCTAGAAGATGAAACGCCAAATTGTGGGCCCCATTTTGGATAAATTGGTACATCAACTTCCCGGGGTCGTAATATTGGCACCCGATATTCGTTTGATGCGTATAATAGCTCATTAGAAAGATCTATCCAAGCACTACAACTTTCGAAAGAGAAGCATGGACGCATGTTGCTCCCAAATTTCCCTAAAAACGTCATTTAGGGCCTCAAAATGACTACGGAAGTTCAAGACTTGAAAAACTATTAAAAATAGTAAATTGTGCTACAATTACAAAAACTGAAAAACTGAAAGAGATAGTTGTGGGGGTCCAAGTGGGATAGGTGGGTTGCCACCAACATGTACTTGGATCATGGTCTTGGGATGACTTCACAAACACTGTTTCTGATAATGGAATCATACTTCTCAACCATGGCATCAACCCATATTCGTTGCTACACTTCTTCCTTGAATGAGGATGGCTCAACCTATACACTCTTGCTCATCAAATCCATGTAGCCAGTGCACCGATCTGGTGACCTCCTCTACCTATGTTGTGATGTGGGTGCTCCCACATTCTCTCTAGCATTGTGCATCAATCTGTTAGCCTCTCTGGTGTGCTTCCTTCCATTGGAAGTCTCTACAGGAGTGGGTGATTCCACTCTCTACTCCTCTGCATGTGGCTACTCCACATCATCCTAAGGTTCCTCCTTTGGAGCTAAAATATCCTCATATGCATGTAACTGAATCTCCCTCTCAAGGTACCATCTCATGACCTTTTCTTCATCGAAATTCACATATCTACAAACCATAATCATCTTGTTGGATGGCAGGTGCATCTGATAGTTGTGAGGTGTTTCAATGTACCCCAAAAATATGCCCAAATCAGTGGTTGGCTCTAGCTTTTTCTCTGCATCCTTGGTAACATGATAGTAGACTGATGAACCAAAGATCCTGAAGTGTGCCACATTTGGTTTCTTACTTGAAAAAACTTCTTCTAGTGTACAAGTGCAGCGATAGGCTATGATCATGTAACATCACTTGTGTAGCTCCCACAATACTTCTCTTCTTCCTTTCAGCCACCCCATTCTGTTGTGGGTTATGAGGTTCTATCAATTCCCTTCGAATGCCTTCTAATGCAAATAAGTTCTTGAATTTATTCAACACATATTCTCCACTGTTATCGCTTTTGATAGATTTAACTTTCCTGCTAGTATCTTTCTTGACAAGTGTTTGAACTTCACTAAATTTAGCAAATGTATGATCTTTCTTTTGCATGAATAAAATACAACACTTATGAGAAAAGTCATCAAAGCATATTACATAATACCTGTGCTTGGTCATGGAAGTTGTTTAGAACAGTCCACACACATATGAGTGCACTCTATCAAGGATTGCTTGTGCTAGACTATCTTTTTCATGAAAGGAATTTTTGGCGTACTTCCCCAATGTACACCCTTCACATGTGTCTCTTTGCTCTAGTGTTCCCTTGGGAAGTTATGTAGAAATTTGCTGCATCATCTTCGAAGCTTCATGGTGCAAGTGACCCAATCTTCTGTGCCACAAATCATCGATGTCTCGGCTCTGCACCTTCTCTTCTTTTGTGCTCAAAGAAGTGAAATATTCTACATATAATTTGTAGAGGTTCTTCCCCTGAACCCCGATCTGCTTCACCTGTCCTAGGGATATGTGACGAAGGAAAGCCTTTCCCTTGCTAAATATCACATCATAGCCATGATCCTCCAACATGGAAACTGAAACCAAATTATTCTTTAGACCCGAAAGATACATCACATCCCTTAACGTGAGAGGAGAACCAGACTCCCTTTCAAAGGTAACAGTATCGATGTTGGTCGTGCTATACCACCCTTTGTCTCCCATCTCGATGTGCGACCTTCACCTCCAAGTCACTGAAGAACTCTTTGTTTTCGGTCATATGGAATGAGGATCCACTATCTAGGTACCACACACTACCCATCATTGATGTTACCATGCAAGCGATGAGGGTGAAATCTAGTTTGAATTGTGAAGCAAAAGCTTCACCTATCAATGCTCTTGAGGGCTTCTTACCAACCTTCTTCTGCTGACACTTTGTGGCATAGTGTCCCATATTGTGATAGTGAAAAAATTTAATCTTCAATATGTCCTTCTTCTTGCTGCGGTAACTGGAATATGATTTGGAATGGGATGACTTCCCCTTCCATTTCTTTTCCCTTCCATCTAAGGCATGATTATCCTCATCATCATGCTTGGATGAGGATCCATCTCTAGTGTTCCATAAAATATCTCCTTGTAGAAATTCCCACTGTAGATCAACAGATTATGCAATATACTAAAGCAAAATACAAGATCTACTTCTACAATGAACTTTGCGGAAGCTTAATTGAATATGAGCAAGATCAATTAAAACACATATAACTAAGAATGAGAAATAAATCACACATGAACGCAGAAGAATAATCCGGGGAAAGCCTCAGCCTAAAACCCCAATCTTTGTATTATCATACAAGTGGAAATATGTTCAAGTTACAAAAAGAATCAGCTCACAAGCTATCCTGCTTTCTCTGCAATCAAAAAATACAGCTCACAGACTGAATAGACACTAGATATGCCTTCCCTCAACCCTCCAAGCCTCCTATTTCCTTGCACAATTTTTCTTGGGGTCCAATGATGTCACCCATGTGATTGGCTTCATCACACACTCACTAAACTGAAGAAGTAACTGCTCAATCCTCAAGGAATGAATTCCTTCTACATGCAAGAGATATCCTCCATGGAATATTCCCGCAACTGATAGTACACTATCCCATCATCTGATCTCAATTGGGTCTCTGTTTGAACTAACATGCATGATTTATTTACGAGAGAATATTGAGTTATCTGAAGTGCAGCAGTTACATGCATGCATGCATTAACTAATTGAATTCACAATTAGTTCAACAAACTATTTGAACTAATCTAACTGGACTTGACTCAGTTAACTGAGCCAACTAATTACAACTCAATATTACAACTCATCCTTATCTCTTTAACTGATGGATAAATTCCTCAATCAATGGAGAAACTGTTGCATGTCCCCACATAGACTTCATGTTTGGTTTTCTACAACTAATTAACTCAAGATGAATTAATTAATTATTTTACAAACAATTGCTAAGATAAAATTCAAATTTTAGTTCAAGGACTAACTAAAATAGGAAGGTATCTCGAAATGCTATTTATGGTAGTGCTATTTTTAGCACTTCTATATTTAGCATTTCTTGTTGCTATTTTCAAAACTCCCTCTCAACAAGAAAGGGATTATCAGTAACCCCAATCCTGTCTCTGTGGAACTTGAACTTCCATTTTGGCAATACCTTCGTCAAAATATTTGCATCTTGTTCTTTGGTTGAAACATATAACAACAACATGATCCTCTTGACCACACAGTCTCGAAGATGGTGATATTAGATATCAACGTGCTTGGACCTGTCATGAAAAACTGGATTGTCAGAGAGTTTGATACAACTCTGATTATTGCAGTAGATCACAGTTGGATCCATCCTCTGACCAAACAATCCCACTAGAATCTTTCGCATCCAAATGGCCTCACATGTAGCTTGACTAGCAGCCATGTATTCAGCCTGTGCTGAGCTAAGTACAACTGACCTCTGTTTCCTGTTGTACCAGGAAACCGCAGCTGAACTAAGGTTGAGGATTCCTCCAGAAGTGCTCTTCCTATCTGATGGAGTCCCTACCCAATCCACGTCTATGAAACCCTGAAGCTTCACTCCCTCTATCCATCTGTACCACAATTCAAACTGAGATGTGCCTCTGAGGTATCTCAGCACATGCTTCGCTGCCTTCCAAAACAACTTAGTAGGCTGAACCATCTCTTAACTCAGATGGTTCACCGCAAAGTGTAAGTCTAGTCGTGTGTTCACCAGATACATAAGTGAACCCACAAGCTACCGATAAAAAGTAGCAACTACTACCTCACCTGAAGTAGCATCCTCCTTCCTCCAGTTCCCAACTAGAGGAGTCTGCATGGGCTTGCACTTCTCCATGTGAAAGCGCCTAAGTATCTCATTGGCATACTTGCCTTAAGACACAAATACTTCACCATCTTTTTTCCACATCTCCATGCCTATAAAGTAGTGCATAAGACCCATGTGTTTCATTTCAAGCTCTCTTGCAAGGTTCTCCTTGCAAGACCGGATCAGCTGATCATCACCTGTCAAAATCAGATCATCAACATAAAGAACAATGATCAATGGCTTACCTTCTACCATGATGTGGTAAATGTTTGCATCTACTTCAATATTGGTGAAGTCCAATCCGCTGAAATAGCTCTCGATCTTGGTGTACCAAGAACGGGGTGCTTGCTTCAGCCCATACAAAGCCCTCTTGAGTCAGCACACATGCGACTCACGTTCGAAGGTCTCAAAACCCTCTGGCTGCTCAATGTACACCTCCTCCACAATCTTCCCATTGAGGAATGCTGTCTTAACATCCATCTAATGGATCTTCCAACCCATCTGAGCTGATAGTGCCAACATCAATCTGATAGATGAGTACCTAGCTACAGGAGCAAACGTCTCATCGTAGTTGATCCCCTCGACTTGTGAGAAACCATGGGCAACAAACCTTGCCTTATGTTTCTCAACACTACCATTAACTGCCTACTTTACCTTGTAAAGCCATCTGGAACTCACCATTGATTTGCCTTGAGGTCTTGGGACAACATCCCACACACTGTTTCGAATGATAGAGTCATACTCCTCTACCATTGCATCAACCCAGACTGGTTGTTGCACTGCCTCCTCGAATGAAAAAGGTTTGGTATCTACACACTCCCCAACCAGGGACATGTAACCAGTGTACCGCTCGGGTGACCTCCTCTATCTGCGTTGAGAAGATGGTTGTCCCACATTCTCTCATTCATCTAGCATCAACCTGTCAGCTTCCCTTGAGTGTTTCCACCCATCTCTGGAAGTCTCAGCATGAGTGTATGTCTCCACTCCCGGATCCTTTGATGCGGCTGCTCCGCATCAATCTGAGGCTCCTCCTCCTTAGGAACTGAAAGTTCCTCCTCTGCATGCAACTTGACCTCCCTCTCAAGTGATACTCACATGGATTTCTTCTTGTTGAACTTCAGATCCTTGCATACCACTATCCTCTGACTGGTAGGCAGGTACACTCGATAGTTGTGGGGTGTATCGATGTATCCCACAAGTATTCCTAACTCAGCTGTTGGATCTAGCTTCTTCCGGGCATCTTTGGTCACATGACAGTAAACTGATGATCTAAAGATTTGGAAGTGACTCACATCTTGTCGCTTCCCAGAAAAGGCCTCCATAGGTGTCTTCATTCCCAATATACAATGCAGGCTTTTGTTCTACAAGTATACTGGTGTATTGCATGCCTCAACCCACAAATGCAGTGGTAGGCTTTGGTCATGCAACATCGCTCGAGTTGCTCCCACAATCGATTTGTTCTTCCTTTCTTCCACCCCATTCTGTTGTGGGTTATGGGGTGTTGTCAACTCCCGTTTAATTCCTTCTGCAGCTATTATCGAGAAAACTAGTGTCCATTCAAAGCTGCTAGTCCCATTAAGATGGGTAGCTATCTTAGAAATAAACAAACTAAAGTTACTTTTTTTTTCTTTTATGAGAAGTAGATGAGAGAGAAGCAGATAGTAACAACCTTAGTCTTTCGCTTGGCTCCTTGCTTGTTTCCTCTCCCCTTTGACAGATCTTTGCCGCTCCTTCCTCACTTATCCCGCTTCAAATAACACGTGTAGAGTCAAAGCAGCATAATACCATCAAAGCATAGAGATCTACAATCATAAAAAATATAGGTTCAGATATATATTGACCATACAAATGCATATATCAATTCAATATTCAAAGACATACAAGAATATGGAGGAAAACTGAAATAACTTTATTGATAGAAGTAGTAGAAGAGAGGATTAAAACCCATTGATCTGACCCAATGCCATCCTCCCAGCATGAAAGCCATTCTTCACCTCATGAAAATCTAGATCACCCAACACTATGATGTTCCAGAAAGAAACCAATAGCACTTCCTTACAAGATGCAAAATTCCAACCTCTTGGATCTCTAGGATGAGGGATCCATATATAGATGTTTGCAGGTGGGTGAGTCAACTTCTGGGTTTTTGATTTGTGTCATTTCTCTCATAGTTCTCACTTCCACTTGGAGATTTCATGATCTCTTACTCATCTCTGGGCGAATTCAGAGAGGCAAGTGTCACAAGAGAAGTTTTTGGAAGATTCCATGATCATCCACCTTGCAAACTATCTCTGTCATTTGTCTACTGTCACCCATCACACCCCATAGAAGGGATTTTCAACATGCACACCCCCCATGTGCATTAGGTGGGATGCATCGCACTTTGATTATGGAGCAGGTGAGATGGTCTAGTTTTGACTAGTTCTGAGCAATTTTTCATGGAGAACTTCTGGGAGATGATGTAATCAGCTGACCTTGTTCTTTTAGGGTATGAAACAACACTTTTAGGGACTTAGAAACCCTTGGTTTATGGACATATAAGATTGGGGTTGGAGTGCCCAAATATGTCTATAACAACAGTAAGAAGTCCTTAAACTGTTGGGAGACATACTCTCCACCATTATCGCTACACAAGGCTTTTATTTTCTTTCCAGATTCTTTCTCTACCAAGAATTTAAACTCACAAAACCTTAATAAGGTCTGGTCCCTCTTTTGCATAAAGTAGATCCAACATCTACGAGAAAAATCATCAATAAAAATAATATAGTACCTTTGTTTAGAAGTGGAGGCCATAGAGAAGGGTCCACAAACATCTGGGTGAACTCAGTCCAAGATTGCTCTAGCTCTACTGTCTTGATCCAGAAAGGAAGATTTCGCATACTTACCTAAGGTACAACCTTTGCATGTATTCGTATGCTCCAGTTTTCCCTTGGGAAGTTTGGTAGAAATTTGTTGCATGATCTTCAGGGCTCCATGGTGCAAGTGGCCTAGTCTTCTATGCCATAGCTCACCAACATCTTGGCTCTACACCATCTCAGCATTAGAACTCAATGTAGCACAATCGTCTACCTCTAGCTTGTAGAGATTCTTTACTCGAATCCCAAATCGCTTGGTCTGTCTAGTGCCGATATGCCTTAGGAACACCTTTCCTTTACTAAAGACTACATCATAGCCTTTATCTTCTAGCATAGCAATGGACACAATATTCTTCTTCAGAGATGGTACATACTTTACATCAGTCAGGGTGAGAGGAGCTCCATGCTCCCTCTGAAAAACAACCGTACCTTCACCTGAAACATGGTACTTTCCATCATCTCCCATCTCGATATGCATCTGGAGATCCTTCTCCTCCAAGGTATTGAAAAGATTCTTATCACCTGACATTTGGAATGAAGCTCCACTGTCTAGGTACCACACACATCCCACCATGGATGAAACCATGCATGCAATAAGAGAGAAATCCAACTCAAACTGTGAGGCCAGTGCCTCACGATCAGATCCCTTCGAGGAACCCTTGTTGGATTTCTTCTGTGGACAATCTGTAGCATAATGGCCCACTTCATGACAATGAAAGCATAACACTTTTGATTTGTCAAAATTCTTCCCACCATGGGAAGAAATAGATTTTGGATGGGACGCCTTCCCTTTCCCTTTCCTCGCCTTACTCACTAAGGCTAGATTTTCCTCATCATCTTGCTTTGATAAGGATCCATCTTTGGTGCTTCTTCTTATCTTCTCCTGCATCAGATCCAACCAAAGTCGTTCCCAATATGGAAGCTTTTCTCTTCCATTAACCGAGTCTTGGTAGTTATGCCAGCTCTTAGGAAGACCGATGAGTGCAAGACTCACCATGTCATCATCGGCTATCATGATCCCTACACTTTCAAGCTCATCCCTGCAGGTGGTGAGCTTGTTCAGATATGTAGAGATCGTGTCACTGTTTTCACACTTGATTTTCCGGAGCTTGTCTTTCAGCGCCAGCTTCCTCTGATCATTGTTGTTCTGATATAGATCTTTAAATGTTTTCCACATTGAAAATAATGTCTCCTTCCCATGGAGGCTCGAGACAATGTGGTCTCCAACTCCCTCTAAGATGATTCTCCTTGCTCTAGCCACATGTTTCTTCCATTCCGCTAATTCTGTAGCATCAGATGCTGCTGGCTTGGGGACTTCCTGATCAATGAATTCCTTTAGACTGTTATCCTCTAATATTGCTTCCATGCAATCCTTCTAGGCTATATAATTCGAGTTTCCATCAAGGGCATACTCGAGTCTTAAACTGTTGAACGCCATTGGGGAAATTGAGATGTGATAAGAACTTGATTTCTATATTCAGGAACCTCAACCTTCAAACTTCTCCCTTCTTGTATACCGTTCTTCACTTTGATCACCTTTGCTCTGATACCATGTAGAAATTCCCACTGTAGATCAACAGATTATGCAATATACTAAAGAAAAATACAAGATCTACTTCTACAACAAACTTTGTTCAATTATATACATGAGAATGAGAAACCAATCACACGTGAACATAGAAGAATAACCTGGGGAAAGCCTCAACCTAAAACCCCAATCTTTGTATTATCATACAAGAGGAAATATGTTCAAGTTACAAAAATAATCAACTCACAAGCTATCCTACTTTCTCTGCAATCAAACAATACAACTCACAGACTGAATAGACATTAGATATACCTTCCCTCAGCCCTCCAAGCCTCCTATTTCATTGCACAATTTTTCTTGGGGTCCAATGATGCCACCTATGGGATTGGCCTCATCACAAACTCACTAAACTAAAGAAGTAACTGCACAATCCTCAAGGAATGACTTCCTTCTAAATGCAAGAGATATCCTCCATGGAATATTCTTGCAATTGATAGTACACTGTCCCATTATCTGATCTCGACTGGGTCTCTGTCTGAATTGACATGCATGAGTTATTTATGAAAGAATATTGAGTTATCTGAAGTGCAACAGTTACATGCATGCATGAATTAACTAAATGAACTCACAATTAGTTCAAAAAACTATGTGAACTAATCTAACTGGACTTGACTCAGTTAACTGAGCCAACTAATTAAAACTCAATATTATAACTCGTCCTTATCTCTTTAACTGATGGATAAATTCCTCAACCAATGGAGAAACTGTTGCATGTCCCCACATAGACTTCATGTTTGATTTTCTACAACTAATTAACTCAAGATAAATTAATTGATTATTTTACAAACAGTTGCTAAGATCAAATTCAAATTTTACTTCTCTATTTTAGTTCAGGGACTAACTAAAATAGGAAGGTATCCCGAAATGCTATTTATGTTAGTGCTATTTTTAGCACTTCTATATTTAGCATTTCTTGTTGCTATTTTCAACACTTCTTGTACCAATTCAAACCACAATCGCTCCCATTCTGGTAGCTTCTCCCTCCCATTAACAGAGTCTTGGTAGTTGTTCCAGCTCTTGGGAAATCCTAGATGATTTGATTCTCATCCTATGAGTGACCTCAGTTGAAGATTTAATAAACAAAGGTATTACAGACTCATGTGCTGCTGTGTGTTCTGTGTGATTAAAACAATGGATCGATCAGATTGCCAATACATAGACATTTTGAATGGAAAGACAATAGAGAAATACAATAAGCAATACTAGACACAAACAATTTTTAATAAGGAGTTCACCCTAGTCTCCAGGGCTACATCTCCGGTCCAACTTCAGTGGTGGCCTTGTTTTATTGTGTCTTTAAGCAGAGAATTACAAAAGCAGGGACTCAATATGAGTTCTCCTAATGCAGATTTTTCTTGGCAGGGTGGTTCTTGGATTCCCCAAGCCACTTGGAGTACACAGACTCTTATTCTTCCTACCTGCTCTGCGACTCTTGGTCTACAGTGGAAAGGGACAACTGTGATGCTCAATCCAGATAGATTCCTCTATGGGAAGGCTTGATTCTTCAAGCTCTTTGGTGCTTGATGCTGCCTATGGCCAGCTCGGCCCTCTGTCTGCTCTGCTTGGCTTTACTACTCTCTGTGCTCAGTCCTCCTCTCAGGGTTCACTGTTCACTGTCTCTCTTGGTCGCTTGGACTCTTCGATCTGAACCTCTCTTCTGATCTCCCTTTCACTGTCTCTGCTCATGGCTTTAGCCATTCGACCTCCATGTCTGTTCGTTTCCTCTCCTTCCTGCGTCGATTTGCCTATTGTTTGTGTGCTTGGAATTCCCTGTTCGGCATCAGCATAATGCTCAGGAAGTAGCCACGTGTCTCCATCGGAACTGCACCAGCCAGCTTTTCGATTTGTTTCTTTCTCCATTGTGGAAGTCAACAGATTCCAAATCCTCTTAAATCACATCTTAATCCCCTGTCAATTTCACTCTGTCTATCGGGCGCAATCTCAGCCATCCGATTTGGGCTCCTGCAGATCCAACGTCATTTGTACGTCGAGCGCAGTTGACTTGCTCGACCGATAATGCGCGATCGCAGCGGTTTTTCTCTCTCCTCCACTGCCACGCGTCGATTGCTGATTGTGATCGCTCCGCTTTCTTCAAAACCGCTTACCGTTCAAGGGAATCCTGATCAAACCATCGGTTTTTAGGCCATGGGTCCCACCGTTGTACGTTGGCACTTTTTACCTTTTTCCACCCATGGTCCCCTGGCTCCCATCATGATAGGTTTTAGATTTTCACCTTCACCTCACATTCTGTCCTTGCTGATATACAGCCAGACTCGGTCTCCAACTTGGAAACTATGCTCCATCTGATGCTTATCATGCCTAGCCTTGTACTTGGCCTGGCTCTTTTCCAGCTGTTCCTGTACTGCCTGATGGATCTCCTGAATCTGTTCAATGAACCTAGTTGCCTTGTCCACATTACTGTGTCCATCGATCTTGGTATCTTTACCAAAGACAAAATCCAAGGGAGACGTTGGTATGAAACCAAAACGGGTCTCAAAAGGAGATCTTTGTGTAGAAGAGTGTTTGGCTCTATTGTAAGCATGTTGCACATAGCACAAGTGCTCATCCCAAAGCTTAGGATGTTTGCTACAATATCCTCTCAGTAGCTGGATCACCGTCCTGTTAACTACTTTTGTATGGCCATCTATTTGTGGATGAAAAGCTATGCTTTTCTTTAATTTGGTGTCCATTAGTTCCCACAGACTTGACCAAAACTTTCCCATAAATTGGGTGTCTCGATCAGATATAATAGAAGTGGGTAATCCAAAATGAACCCATACATGTTCAAAGAACAATTTTGCAGTTTGTTTAGCTGTAATATGTTTACTACAGGGTACTGAAATACACATTTTGTCGAACCTATCCACAACAGCATATAGATAGTCATGACCTTTCCTAGATTTAGGTAGTCCCCCAACAAAATCCATGGAAATGCTTTTCCAAGGGTGAGAAGGAACTGATAAGGGAGTGTACAGGCCTAGTTTCCTGTTGTTGGGCTTGCTTTTAGCACACATAGCACACCCCTTTAAATATCTAGAAACTGTCTCACTCATTCTCGACCAATAGCAGAACCTTTGCAATTGTGCAACTGTTTTACTTACCCCAAAGTGACCTGATATCAGAGAAGTGTGAGCTTCCATAATTATCTTTACTCTTTCAGTTTGTGGAATGCAGAGTTTCCCACAATGATATAAGAGTCGGTCCTTCACATGATAGTCCAATTCTTCCAATCTTTTGCCTTGACTCAAAGTTGCATACACATCTTTAAAGTCCATGTCTTGAGCATACTGTTCTATGTAGCTTTCATGCAGCACAGAATTATGCTTAAGCATGGTAGATGCATTTATAATGGGTCTAGATAACATATCTGCAACCTTGTTATGTATGCCCTTTTTATATCTGATGACTAAATGGAACTATTGTAGAAAACCCATCCATCTGTAATGTCTTGATTGTTGCAGCTTAGTTTGGGAGTGTAGATATTGAAGTGGTTGATGATCAATGTGTATTACTGTCTCTTTGCCCATTAAGTAATGTTTCCACTTTTTCGCACTTTTAACTAACGCATACAATTCCTTATCATAAGTAGGATAGTTAACCACTACAGGATTAAAAGTCTCAGAATGATAACATATGGGTTTATTGTGCTGTGTCAACACTGCTCCCATGGCATAGTCATTGGCATCAGTTTGGATCTCAAATGGTCTTTGTAGATCTGGCAGTGCTAGTACTGGGGTTGTACTAATTTTTTCTTTCAATGTGTCGAAGGCTTTCTGATGTTTACCTCCCCACTAAAACACCTTGTTCAATCCTGTCAAAGCATGTAAGGGAGCTACAATTGAGGAAAGATTTGAAATGAACTTCCTCCAATATTGTGCTACTCCTAAGAAGCTTCTCACTTCTGTAGCAGACTTGGGCTTAGGCTAGTTTATGATGACTGCTACTTTAGAGAGATCTATTTTCAATTCACCTCCCCTTACTATATGACCCAAATAATTTAGAGAGGTTTTGCCAAATTAACATTTAGAGAATTTAACATAAAGTTTTTCTCTTTTCAAAACATCTAATGTCTGCTTAACATGCTTTAAATGTTCTTCCCACGTTTTACTAAAAATCAAAATGTCATCCAGATACACAATAACAAAATCATCAAGAAAAGGTCTGAGTAAATCATTCATTAATCTCATGAAAGTAGCAGGGGCATTGGTCAAGCCAAAAGGCATAACCAGCCATTCATACAATCCCTGCTTTGTTTTGAAAGCAGTCTTCCATGCATGTTGCTCTGCAACTCTGACCTGATGGTATCCACTGTGCAAATCTAGCTTGGTGAAATAAACAAATTCCTTCAATTGATCTAAAAGATCATCTATGCGAGGAAGGGGATAATTATTTTTGATTGTTATCTTATTCAGTGCTCGATAATCAATGCACATTCTCCACGAGCCATCTTTCTTTCTCACCAAAATGATTGGTGACCCACATG
>APFE031365532.1:20151-31086 GCA_000404065.3 Pinus taeda
GGATTAAACATGAGGATGGTATGCCTCATGTAGCTGTGTAGACCACCAATGTACTTCAAAAGAGTTTCTGGTGAGTCTAATGAGATGCCCAACATCAATGCTCTCTTTCTGAATTCTTGAGTATACCCTTGCATACTTTGTGCTTTCAACGACCTAAGAGTTTGCCAACTCATCATGGCTTGTTGCATGTAGGCCAATGGATAGAACTGCTTTCTGATGGCAGAGAAAAAGTCACTCCAGACAGAGATGGTCTTACCATGCTTCTTCACATCAGCTTGGGTTCTGCCTTCCCACCAAACCAAGGCAATGCCTCCCAAGCGTAGGCTTTGCAGCTGAATCTTACTCCTGTCTGAGTCTATGTTTTGTACCCTACAATACACATCAATTTGTCTAATCCAATTGTCCAACTTTTCAGCATTTAGCTCTCCATCATATATAGGAAAATCAAATTTGACATCCAACTTAATCAAGGATGCCTTCTTGTTATGCACAGGGCTACTAGGAGGTGTAGGAAAGCTTTCTTCTTTTCCCTTTCCTTTAGAGTGGTCATGAGAATGGGATTCATCTTCTTCTTTATCTTGTTTAGAGCCTGATGAATCTTCATCCTTATGCTTTCTAAAGTGCCTATACATTTCTTCTACCATAAACTTCATAGCTAGGAAACTTTCTACGAACTGGGGGTCTAGCCCTGCAGAACCTTCTTCTGACATTGTCTTCTGAGAATAGACTCTCCCAATTTCAGGATTAGTTTCCACCAACTCTCCTTCTCCTAATTTGAGCTTTGATCTAGTGATCATTCACAGCTAAACCAACACAAGCTTATCTAACCTTACAACCTAGAGCTCTGATACCACTTGATCTGATTCTCACCCTATGAGTGACCTCAGTTGAAGATTTAATAAACAAAGGTATTACAGACTCATGTGCTGGTGTGTGTTCTGTGTGATTGAAATAACGAATCGATTAGAATGCCAATACACGGACATTTTGAATGGAAAGACAGCAGAGAAATACAGTAAGCAATACTAGACACAAACAGTTTTTATTAAGGAGTTCACCCTAGTCTCCAGGGCTACGTCTCCGGTCTAGCTTCAGTGGTGGCCTTGTTTTATTGTGTCTTTAAGCAGAGAATTACAAAAGCAGGGACTCAATATGAGTTCTCCCAATGCAAATTTTTCTTGGCAGGGTGGTTCTTGGGTTCCCTAAGCCACTTGGAGTACACAGACTCTTATTCTTCCTACCTGCTCTGCGACTCTCGGTCTACAGTGGAAAGAGCCAACTGTGATGCTCAATCCGGATAGATTCCTCTATGGGAAGGCTTGATTCTTCAAGCTCTTTGGTGCTCGATGCTGCCTGTCGTCCTCTTAGGGTTCACTGTTCACTGTCTCTCTTGGTCACTTGGACTCTTCGATCTGAATCTCTCTTCTGATCTCCCGTTCACTGTCTCTACTCATGGCTTTAGCCATTCAACCTCCGTGTCTATTCATTTCCTCTCCTTCTGGTGTCGATTCGCCTGTCGCCTGTGTGCTTGGAATTCCTTGTTCGACGTCAGCATAATGCTCAGGAAGTAGCCACGTGTCTCCATCGGAACTACGCTAGCTCGCTTGTTGATTCGTTTCTTTCTCTAGTGTGGCAGTCAACGGATTCCAAATCCTCTTAAATCGCAGCTTAATCCCCTGTCAATTCTGCTTTGTCTATCGGGCGCAATCTCAGCCATCTGATCTGGGCTACTCTAGATCCAACGTCATTCGCACATCGAGCGCGATTGACTTGCTCGACCAATAACACGTGAATGCGATGGTTTTTCTCTCTCCTCTACTCCCACGCGTCGATCGTTGATTGTGATTGCTCTGCTTTCTCCAAAACCGCTTACCATTCAAGGGTGTCCCAATCAAACCACTGGTTTCTAGGCCTTGGGTCCCACCGTCGTACATTGGCGCTTTTTACCTTTTTCCACCAGCAGTCCCCTAGCTCCCAATGTGACGAAGCACTTAAGCTCTACCATTTCGGCCCTGTTTGCCCAACGATGCGAAACTAGCTTCTTTTCCCAATTCGGGGCTCCTAGGGGCTATTTTGACCTCCCGTGCAGTCTCCATGGGCCTCAGTCAATGCGCTTTGACCAAGGTCCTCATCGTTCCATGCCGGCTGCCATGGCCACTGGTTTAGGGTGTTTTCGAATGTGGTTTGGATTCTTCAAGGATTTGTTCAGCCTGTTTTAGTCATGGTTTTATGATAGTCGTTTATGGATCTGATTCAGATCACTAAAAGTGATAGGCTCACCAGATATTCTTCAGCAACCATAAAACCGACACTTCCAAGCTCATCCATACATTTGGTGAACTTGGTCAAGTACTTTGGTATTGAGTCGCCCTTCTCTATCTTGATATTTCTAAGTTTATCCTTCAATGCCAACTTCTTGTGGTCACTATTATTTTGAAACAGGTCTATCAAGGCCTTCCAAATTACAAATGGAGTTTCCTTATTGTGGAGGTTCGAGACAATATGATCTCGAACTCCTTGTAGGGTAATCTGTCTCGCCTTTTCCACACACTTTCTCCACTCTGCCGGATCCTGAGCATCAAATGACTTAGGAATATCTTTGTCTATGAATTGCTTAACCCTGTTGTCTTCCAACACTGCCTTCATCCTATCCTCCCAAGAAATATAGTTCAAACTATCCTCAAGGGCATATTTTAGTCTCAATCCTTAGAATGACATCCTACTCGCTCTGAATTATGATACTGCAAATTTGATTTCTCCTGCAAAAGAAAAACTTGTATTCTCCTCTTCTATAGTGATTTCAACTCTGATACCATGTAGAAATTCCTTTTAGATTCAAACTACAGATTGTAATATGCTAAAACAATTGACTTGAATATACTCTACTCATAAGTGGAAACAATAAATGATTGATGAAATCATGAAGCATAAAAAAGAAATAATTCAATCACACTTAACACAATAATTTTCTCGGGAAAGCCACAGCTAAAACCCCCTGCTATTTTTATATATCATTAATTAGAAAATATGGGAAGATTACAATGATTTTCTCAAGCCCGAGCAACCTTTTCAATATCTCTGTCTATATCACTCCTTCCCAGACAATCTCAATCCAATACTTAGGAAATTCTGCTGCCTTCCAAGATCCTATTTCCTTGCGCAGTTTCCTAAGGAATTAGCCCATATTTAATTGGGAAATTTCACCAATATGAATTGCGCAATTCTCATAGGCCTTCCTCTAATTGCATGCACCACCTGTACAATTCAGATGATTATACAACTGATAGTACAATGTCCCTGAACTCCAATCTCAACTGGGTCTTTCTTTGTTCTAACATGCATGAGTTAATTATGAGTGAATCTTCAGTTTACTAGTTGATCAGTGTTGGTTGCACCCCACTACTGTAGGTTACACCCCACTACTCGATTTCTCACTAATTCCTCCATCAGTTGTTATCACCAAAATAGGACCCTGATAGGCTACTGATCAGACTATCTCAGTGTAACTATTTCAAACCAAACTTTTGGCTGAGGCTTAGCCTCCTCAGCCTGAGAGGGCTCTCTCAAAGGGTTAATGATATTGATTAAAGATATGGATAGATGGCTAACTCTATGGTTTGTGATTTTATAGGTTTATAGGATGAAAGATGAAGGCTAGCTACCATTGGGCTATGGAGTCAAAGTATGTTTCAGTACCTGAGCAAGATCAGCTTAACATGAAAGTCAGGGCATAGAGAGTTTTTATACATCAACAAAACAGAGATACAATGCAAGGAAACACAGTTTATAAATACATGAAGGAAGTTAGAGCATCATTGATGAGTTCTAAGTAACATGTATTCATACCACTGCAAGTATGTGAAAGAGGAAGGTCATGAGACAATAGGACATTAAAACTCTCTTTTAATCCTGAGTAGTGAAGCCAAAACATTCTACCTAGCATGGAAGTCAAGGCATTATAGAGTTCAACTGCAGAAATGAAAATATAAAACAATGAAACACAGTTAGTTTATCTATGAAAGAAGTCAGAGCATCATTGATGAGTTCTGAGAATCATAAGTAAACACCACTGCAATGTAAGTATTGGAAGATGCCATCAACAAGAGCATACAAGAACTCTTCATGAATCTTGAGTTGTCTAAGTAGAAACTCTGCATTAGGTTAAAAATATACACAGTCTGCACATAGAGCAGCAGCTGAGCCAAAAAGTCTCCCTCTTCTTGCTAATTCAACCTCTTGCTTTATATATAGCATTTAAAATATGGATTCCCTCATCCCTTATCAAGAGAATTCGAATTTTCTATGAGTGACACCTATTCTAACCATAAAACAAACTATTAAATATAAATGACAACTAACTAGCAGCCCTAGAGACCTAATACAACTAGAAGTGTAACTCCTTATTATGAATAAACCACCTTAACTAAACATTGAATGCATTCTTTGACAGCTGCAACCTCATGAGGTCAAATTTGATGAAGCCTCCCACGTTGTCACTTATTGTTGATGATGAACCCTAGAAATTAGGGAACATGTTTCCTATTTTTAGGTTTAGGATCCTTGAAAATGGCACGTGGGACAAAGCCTTTATCATCTCAACCATGACATATTTTATGAAAATGAAGGAGGTTTTTGTATTCCATGATGTCTAGAACAAAAACCTCTCTTTTTTTTAAAAAAAACACTTCTCCAGTTGTCCAGAATTTGTCCTTGAAAAACACGTGTAAAACAAGAAAAATCCGTTCTCTGAAATGAGGGTTTCAAAGAAAGCTTAGTATATCCCAACTGAAACAATGTATTAAGAACGTGAGATAGGTTATTGTAGCTGGAGAGTTGATGAAGAGAAACCTCCTTCAAAATTCCAAAATACCTTTTCCTGTGACTGGAAACTGAGCTTGAAAAAGACTGTTAAAACTAGAAGACAAAGCTTGACTTTCAGCAGTTTCGTAGCGCAAGTTTAACCATAAATTCCTCCCACCTTAGAACGAATTTGAAGAAACTGAAAGAGGTTTTTGTAGTTTAGTATGTTAGGAAAAAACTCCTCTTTCCATTTTAAAAATTGACTTCTCAGTTGCTCAGGAACCCTTCTGGAAGTTGACTAGTAAAAGCAGAAAACAAAGAATTTTATGCTGAAACAGGCTTTTTCAGGGGTTTCGTAGCGTGCTACGAAAACTCCTAGTTCAGAATCCACGATTTCATAGCGCAGCCAGTGCAAATTCTAGGCTTTGCGCTACAAAAACTCCTAGGTAGTTTTGTAGTGCATGAAAACCTTGACACAAGTTTGACACATGGAATTTTAGGTGTGATGTGAGATCAGTGATAGGTAAAACCAGAGTGTTGACCCTATTTGACAATCGAAACAAGACTCCCTTCTACATCCTAGACTCTAAAACAAACCATGGAAAGACTGGACCAAGACTAACGCCAATCCTTTGAAATCAATCTGATGTTCAAAATTTAGAATTCTTTTTTCGGTGATAACAAGTTGAAACTAGTTTAACTGACTTTAACTCAATCAAAATGAATTAAATAATTACAACTCAAAATAAACTCAACCACGACTCCTAAAAAGTAGGAGACACTCTACATGACTCAAGTTAGACCCTCCACTCAAATTAACTAAGCCAACTAATTCAAATTAACTTAGTTAACTATTACAAGTTGGCATGAGATGTGGAATTACAATTTAATCCATAATTTAGTTCAAGGACAAAATTAATTTAGGATTTTCTTGTTGCATTTTCAACAATACACATAAGCGTAAGTTAAATAACATACATTGGAAATACAACAAGAATAATCATACTATATTCACAACATATGCATGAAAGCATGTTGGCTTTGATTTATTATTATAAGTGACAGTTTCGTTCATACATACACCATTGACAACCACTAGCCCCAATATTGAAACATTACAGTAAAGAAAACCTACTCGTCCAAAGAAGTATACTTGCTCTATGCTACAAAGAAGTCAAGGCTCTTCAAGATACTCCCAATCTCTTTCTAAGCCTAAGCCTAGCAAAAATCTTGTTACATGGGTTATGAGGTTCTATTTATAAGAAGAGGGGGTGACTCTTCAACTCCCCTTTTTGACCTTTGGACTATCCTCATGACTCTTCAACTTCTTTATAAAACTACACATTACATTACATGATGACTCTTCATATTCCAATACCGAAACTTGGAATTTCACTTGCAACATAATTAAAAATAATATTACATTTTACACTTGTACCTATATAAGATAAAATAGGGTAGAGACAACTTGACATCCTAACAGGACACAACACTATGTTGCTTGCGTTTGGGTGAATTCTAGCTCATCAATCTCCATTTGCTGCTTCTCAGTCACATATGGTGCCAAGTTTGGTACTCTGTGATGGTGTCTCCAAAATGCATGATGGTGTCTGGCTGGAAACAGACTCTAGCCTCCATGGCATTCGAGTACACTATCTTGCAACCTATGTCCAACTCATTTTGAATCATGAGCAACATTGTTCTGACTTTGATAGGACCACTGATGAAATTATGCATGTTATGTCTATTGAGCTCCAAGTCTTCCCTGGTGGCATTCTATCTCAACTTCTCCAAGTACTCTTCAACCTCTTGCTAGACTCAGTTCTTGGGTTTAGCTTTCGTGAGTAAACCAACTAGTGTGATCTGGTGTGTTCTCACAAAGACATCCAAACTACTGAATAACCGTACATATGAGGCCTTAATGCTACCAATGAATGAGGTAGAATGCTTGTTGTTTTGAATCAACATTCGAACCTTTTCCTTCTTCAGCTATGCGTGCGGCTTCATCGTCTTCACTAAGTCGTCTTCACTAAGTCAAGCGGTGCCCCTTTGTATCGCATTGTCCACTCTTGCACATAAGCAATGGTAGCTTGTATATTCTTGAGAGTTTTAACAAACTCTTTGCTCTGTTGTTGTAGGCCATGTAGCTGGACAACTAATTTATGTACGATGATAAACCCCTCATAGAGCTTCCACATGGTTTCTCCAAGTGTTGATACTTCAGCAAGTATCACTTCTCTCATCTCCTCCAAGGATTTTTAAGGTTTTGATTCCATTAAGTGCATAAAAATTATATCGTTAAGACATTCATCTATAAAACTATAAAACATTTCAAAATTCACCAGAATTTCTCTCCATAAATTGCACAAAAAACCATTTAAAAGTAATTTTAATCCTACACATGCACTTCCTAAGGCATTTAGATTAAATTTGGGTTTCCTTTCTTATCTTGTAGTTTTATGGAAGACAATTGTGAATTTGTGAGAGGGTTTCATTTTCAAAGAAAGGTAAAATGAAACCACTAGAGTGGATTCTTGAATGAAAACAATAATGATGAACGTGATTGTGCAGAGATTCACGCTAACGACTTCTTCAGAGCTCGTCAACATGACCGTCTTCTTCTGTCAATTTGGTAGAAAGTATTTCATCCATTTGACGGAAGAACGTAAACTCACGAACCTATCTTTTCTGCCAAGCTTTGCCAGTGAAAGAAAGGACCGAATTTATGGGGAAAAAATATTTGGAATCTTTAAAGTAGATACGCAGGTACGATCAATATTCATCTATGCAGGTATATATTGTAATTTTTATTTCTTGCGTAAAGTAGTTTTTCCTTCTTGCATTCACAGTAGTTTTTTTTTTTAAATATGGAAGTGGCTAGTTTTGTCTCGGGCTGAAGCCAGCCATAAAGTTCTTCATTGGAAGTAGCAAGGTCTTCACAGTCATCAGTTAGTTTTTATAATTACATGGGGTATGCTGATTATGAAAAGGACAATCCAAGAAACATCCACATCACGCGACCATAATCCAACCCTTGATCACAACATATTTGGATCAATATCCTGGTTGTGATGTTTTGATTTCTTGGATTTTATGTGTGAGGTCATCAATATTGGGACCATGGTCCTTTTGTCATTTACTTGGAATGATAAGTGCCACAAGATGCCTATAATTTACTAATGCCATTTAATTTGCCCCAAATAATTTAAAGTAAAATAATGAATAAAATAATGTTTAAATTTGGTTTATTTATTTATTTTCTAATTTAATTTAATTTAAATTTATCCTTTAATTTTAATAAAAGTTATTAAGAAATAATTTGTTTAAAATTACTTTTTCATGCATCAATTATTACATAAATTAAGTAGTCGTCGTCCTCTTCGTGTTTTAAATTGTTTTTTCATACATCAACTACTACATAAATTAAAAGGTTGTTGTTGTCATTGTTGTTGTTGTTGTTGTCGTCGTCATTGTTGTCGTCATGTTGACTTCAATCAGGACACATCTCTTAGGTTTGTCAGTGTTATGGGAGGTAGTAGGTTTAGATCTCTCACCTATCTCCAGTTTGGTTGGTGTTTCTTTGAGCTAGGTTGGCAGTTTTTAGAGTGTTTCCTCCAATTTGGTTGGTGTTTCTTCAAGTCAAGTTGGCAAGTTTCAGAGTGCGGCTAGAGGTTACAATAAATTTCCAACTAGGGTAAATCAAACAATGAGTGTTGGAGAATATAATTCGAACGAACTGCTAGGTCTCAAAACCGTCCATCTGAGTGTCCTAGTTCAGTTTTAGTTAGTCCAGTTTAGTTCAGTATCACTATAGTAATTTATTGTTGATGTCTCCAATGTAATCTTATTTAACTGATCCATAACATCAAGAAGAGTAATCCTCTGCTCCACATTTTATCTCCATTATTTGTCATGGTATCGGAGAATAGGCTGCATAAGACTCCTTGAGATCAACAAAGAGAAGAGTGACAACACCAGGTCCCATAAGACTCTAGAGAGAGCAGTGTTTTTTTTTTTTTAGCTCACAAAGAAATAGAAATTGTCGTTAGAGTTCATGGATGAGAGCCTGATGAGAAAGTATGAAAACAACTTGAATTTCACACTTGTGAAGAAAAGGAAGTGCATCAGTTTCAGATCCGTGAAGAGAGCCAAGTGCGTCAGTTTCACACCCCAGCAAAAAGAAGAGTGCACAAAAGAGTCAAAAACTTATGTAATTGTAGAAAAATTAGAATTTGATGCATCTCGTATATGGAGGCATTGTGCAAGAAAACATAGTTCATCTAACAAGGGAGGTGCACACAACACGAATTTAAAAAAAGAAGTCATTTTTAAAGGAGCATGCAACAAAGGACGAAGTTTACTGCTAACACCAAGTCAATCTGGAGCAAGAGGCATCAAAGGAAACTACAAAAAGAGGCAACTGATAGGTTTATAGATCAATTTTCTTGTTGAGTCGTAGTTAACCAACACTCAACAAATGAGAAAAGCTAAGAGGTTAAGAAAGTAAAAGAAACAGTGAGAGATGTGTGAAGCATTTTTGAAAGATTTGGAAGTGAAGAGGCAAAAGAATACCTTCGAATTAAAATGCATAAAAGAATCTATAGATGACAACATTCTACCCCTCATAGAAGATGCAAAGTCAACTAAGGAATACTATGATACCCTTGAGAGGTGTTTTGGTGTAAAGGGGAGTAATCCAGTTGAAGATGACAATTTGGTGAATCCAGTAATAGATCTTGCTGATGACAATTTGGCGAATCCAACAACGGAGTTTGCTGATGAAAATTTGGTGAATCCAACAACAGAGATTTTTGATGACAATTTGGTGAATCTAGCAATATAGCTTGCTGATGAAAGTGAAGCTGCCATTGGAGCAATCACTTCTATGGTGAATCCAAAAATTTACATTGATGATGTAAAATTTGACAAAGAATTGTTGGTTGAAGATTATGTAGGTTTTAATATCGTACATAAATTACCTACATACGAATTCTAAAACACAGAAAATGAACAATAGCGAGAGCATAACACATAAAACAAATATACAAAGAGATTTTCCCCTGGATCCCAAAACCGGGACTACCAGATTGATTTTTCATTATGTTCCTTTCAATGTTACAATACATATATATACATGCCGAAGCATCCAATACCATGGACCGAAAAACCATCGCGCCTGTTATCAGGAAATCTAGTGTCTATGCAGAGCTGCTAGTCCCACTAAGACAGGTAGCTATCTTAGAAACAAACAGATTAAAGTTACTTTCGTATTCCTTTACGAGAAGTAGATAGGAGAAGAGCAAAGAATACCAACCTCAATCTTTCACTTCGTTCCTTGCTTGTTCCTTCTCCCCTTTGACGGATCTTTGCTGCTCCTCCGTTGATTACTCCACTTCAAAGAGTACCTGTAAAATCAAAGCAGCATAATACCTTCAAACAATATAGGACCAGATATATATTGACCACACAAATGCATATATTATCAGACATACAAGAATGTGGAGGAAAACTTGAATAGCTTTATTGATATAAATATTAGAAGAGAGGATTACAACCCATTGATCTGACCCAAAGTCATCCTCCCAGCATGAAATCCCTTCTTCACCTCATCAAAAGCTTAGATCATCCAACACTATGATGTTTCACCAGGAAACCAACAACACTTCCTTACAAGATACAAGATTCCAGCCTCCGGATCTTTGGGATGATGGATCCATAAATAGATGATTGCAGGGGGGTGAGTCAGCTTTTGGGATTTTGATTAGTGTCTTCTCTCTGATAGTTCTTGATTCCACTTGGAGATTGATGATCTCTTACTCATCCCTGGGCGAATTTAGAGAGGCAAGTGTCACAGGAGAAGTTTCTGGAAGCTTCCATGATCATCCACCTTGCAAATTGTCTTTGTCATTTGTCTACTCTCGCACATCACACCCTACAGAAGGGTTTTTCAGTATGCATCACACTTTTTGCATGTGGTAGGTGAGATGCATCGCACCCTCTGCACTGAGCAATCTGTATGGTCCAGTTTTGACCAGTTCTGAGCAATTTTCTGTGGAGAACTTCTGGGAGATGATGTAATCAGCTGACCTTGTTCCTTTAGGGTATGAAACAACACTTTTAGGGACTCAGAAGCCC
>APFE031365541.1:0-11681 GCA_000404065.3 Pinus taeda
ATAGCTTGATGTATGCCATGGTCTGTACTAGACCAGACATTGCACATGCAGTGGGAGTATTGAGCAGGTTTATGTCAAAACCAGGGAAGGAGCAATGGACAGCAGTGAAGCGGGTTTTCAGGTATTTGCGTGGCACTAGTGATTATGGTTTGTGCTACCAAGGAAGACCAGGATTGGACATAGTGTTGGATATCCGTGGCTTTGTTGATGCAGACTTGGGCTGGAGATCTGGATCAAAGAAGATCTACAAGTGGGTATGTGTTTAACCTATTTGGAGGTGCAGTCAGTTGGAATGAGTAAGAGACAATCTGTAGTGGCAACCTATCAACTACAGGAGGCAGAATACATTGGCAGCACTATGCAAGCAGGAAGCAGTTTTGGTTTGTAGAGATTGTGTTCAAGTATGGGGTTAGTACAGGGAGCTATAAGGATAGACTGTGACAGCCAAAGTGCAATTTTTCTTGGCAAAGAACCCTGCTTATCATTCAAAGACAAAGCACATTGATGTTCAGTATCACTTTGTGAGGGATATGATAGAAGACAAAAAGGTGTTGCTGGTAAAGGTGGACACTTTGAAGAATACTGCAGATGCATTGACAAAATCTATGAGCTCTGAGAAGTTCTCTTGGTGTCAAGAAAAAATGGGCATTTCATGGCTGGAAAAATGACTAAGCTCTCCTGTGGCCCCCTATGGAAAGAAAACAACAAGTGGGAGATTGTTGGGTTGTGTTATATTCTTTCCACATAGTTAATAGGGGGTTTGAGGGTTACCCGTAACCCCACTTTATGGGGTACGGGGCAGCGCCCCGGAAAATATTGGTTTTGGACCCTATGTTAGGTTGGGTGGACCCACCTATGGTTTTGTGCATGATTTTCGCACGTATTTTTTTTTGGACGCGATGGTTTTCGGTCCATGGTATTGGATGCGATGGTTTTTTCAGTCCATGGTATTGGATGCTTCGGCATGTATAAATATGTATTGTAACATTGAAAGGAACATAATGAAAAATCAAGCTGGTAGTCTCGGTTTTGAGGTCCAGCGGGAAATCTCTGTGTATATGTGTTTTATGTGTTGTGCTCTCGCATTTTTATTTTCCCTGTGATTTAGAATTCGTATGCAGGTAATTTTTGTACGGGGTTAAAACCTACACTCACAAGTTAGCATTTAAGGGCCTAACAACTCTCCCTTTCCTCCATGACAGTATCGCGGAGCACACACAATTTGGACAAGTTGTTCTCAACACATAATTTTCAACAAAATATAAGGTAAAATTTATATCAGATGAAAGATTGGGTTAATATGTCTAACCTAGTGGTGAAAAAATCTCATTTTGTGGCTTGATAATCCTAGGATCTGAGAAATAAACTCTTTCTGCAAGAGGTTTTTTGTAAAATTTCTTTCCTTTAGGGTAACAAATGAGAACAATGGTCAAAATTTCTTCTTTTCCATGGAGTGAAATGGGTCAAAAATTTATCCTTTCACATTGACCATACCTCTTTGTGTTAGAAATTTAATTTTTGGGGGTATTTTTCGTTTTTTTTTAGTATTTTATCATGCAACTAATGATTCCATAAAGAATTTTCAATTATCTCTTATGCAAGAACATGGAGCTTGCACGAATTTTACTACCACCTTGAGGTATACTATAAAAAATAGAATATAGGGCTAGGATACGCATGAATATTTCGACTGCATTTTTGACCTTTCCCACACCATTTCACTATGCTTGATATCCCACCCCATCGGGTTATGACATTAACCATTTCTTTCTACACATCCTAACTTGTGCAGTGGAGCCTACCGTTCATGGGTGACCTAGAATAGCACTCGATTGTCATTTTGGTGTCCATGTTATGTTCAATTGTAGGTTTGGGGTTCCTCTTTAGATCCCACCATGACATAAAAATTTAGTCTCGTGCCTCTCTTTGTCTAATTTTTTTGTCCATATATCGCCCTTATAGTGGGTCCCCACCTTTTTTATCATTACTTTTTGGTCGCCTATGCCTATGGTCTTCAATGTCTTACTAGATGTTGTCATAATGTTTCTTTCCTTCATCTCACTTTCCAACCTTGCATCTATTCTTGACCTCCTTCTTTTGTATCAGCATTTCCTCCATCTTGTGATCCATTTCACCCTTTCAAACAGACCGCTACGATGAGTGGATTTCCATTGCCAAAATAATTTTCCACTGCCTCTTTCTTTTCTTAGGTCGATTCCATCAATATTGAAACAAGATGCATACCGTTATACCACCCCTCTACCTGGAATGAGATTTATTTTGGTCCTATTTTCATGCTTGTTAAATAATGTAAACCCTGAGCTTCTTTTGCAATCTTTTCACGCTCGTTAACTACTTGACGACGTTGAGTTCTTTTTGTTCTTTCCTACTTGTTTGACATTCAAACTCTTTTCTATTCTTATTCTTGTTAAACTATGATAAAGACATGAGTAATATTTTATCTCTTTTTCTTCCTCACTATAAAACTCACGAAAAGGACACCAAACCAAGTATTTTTTTACCTCTTTTTCAAGCTCATTAAAAATGAATGAAAAACACATTATCAAGCTAACTTGTCTTATCTTTTGTGCTTGTTAAACAATGAAGGGGGTCTTCTATACAAAAATGGAAAGGGGGGAAGACCTATTGTTCATTGTTTTATCATGGCATTTTTTAATCGCCCTTGAATGTGGCACTTGTTTGATTCATACTCTTACAATTGGTATTTTCATGTCTTTAGAGAGACATTATCAAGAAGAGTTGAGTCACTTTGTTATTGAGTCAGTATCTCGCCGAATTGTTCACCCTTCCTATCCTCGGGTTGTGGTGATGCCTCCCATGTCGTCACTATGTATGCATGGTATTCTTCAATTTAATATCCCAATTTCACATTTGTTTCATGTTTTTATATATTCAAAGGAATTCCTAGTCAAACTTGTCTATTTTTAGTATTGTTTAACCATGTTTCATCCATTTGTATGTCATTTGTGAACTAGTTCTTCAAATTCTATTGTTGGAGGGCTCATCTTAGTATTTTGTGTCGAATGATTAGGGGTACATCAAGGTCGTCCTTCGGCAGATCTCTTACCATCGACATCAACACCTTATCTAGGATGTATATCTAAAAATAGCATAGTACCATGGAACTGTAGTCCTCAATGGCAAGCTTCCTCGTGGTTGAAAGTGGGTTTTCTTGATTGGCCCGTGTTAACTGATTCTAGGGGTGCTCGACATCATCTCATACATTCTCACTCACTATACTGTGTTAGGTACCTTGGGGTCCATTTTCATCATTAGTGGCCTCCCTCCACTCTTGATGTTTGGTTTCATCTTCATATGAGGAAGGTTCTGCTTCAATAAGCCTTGTCATGTATGTTTCATATCTAGAATACATCTTTGGTCTTTCACTTTCCCTATAGGTCCCTAATGTTGTATGTCCTTCTGCTTCTTGAAGAGTAGTTTTCAACCAAACATACCTCTTCTGACTTTCTAGAATAATTACTTGTTGTATGGGTTCACAAGGACCTTCAATATTTTCGTGAGTAGATGTATGCTCTTTACCATCATTGTCCCTAGAGATGTACTCAAATATAGGTATCTCTTCTTCATCAGCGTCAACTGGAACATCCCTTGATTTTTTGTAAGTTATGCTTTCATCAAAGATAGCATCCATGCTTACTTCAATTTGTTGATCCTCCTTGATATAGATTCTATATGTTTTTTATGAAGCATTATATCCCACAAAGTTTCCCTTTAGACTAGTATGATCTGGCTTCTTTCTCTTGTCATTAGGTTTATGAATATACACAAGACACCAAAATATTCAAATACTATCCACACTTGTCTTCTTTCCCATAAATTCTTCTTCCAAATTCGTGTTGTTAAGAATCTTGTGAGGACTTCGATTTTGTAAGTAGATAGTTGCCATGCATGCCTCTCTCCATGGAATTGAGGGAGATCTTGGTAAGGTAGCATAGCCCTAACACATTCCTCAATAGTTTGATTCTTCTTTTCTTCCATTCCATGATGTTTAGGATTACAGGGAACAATTATATCCCTCTTAATCCTTGGTTCCTTGAAGAAAGCTATTAATTCCTTAGAGGTGTATTCTCCACCATCATCAGACCTCGGAGTCTTAATATTTCTCTCAGTTATGTTTTCCACTTCATTCTTGAACTCCTAAAACTTTTTGAATACCTCATCCTTGTTCTTGATAAGGTATAACCAAGTATTCATTGAGTAATCATCAATGAAGGTTACATAATATTGATGCTCACCAAGAGATTTCACTGCCATATGTCCACATACATCCGAGTGTATGAGATCTAAAATTTCCTTAGATCTGGTGTCACTACTTGCAAATGGTTCTTTATTTTTTTCTTATAGCACATCCCTTACAGGTCCCTATATGTTATTCCTTAAATTATGGGATTCCATTTACAATTTTACGTAGAGATGGAAAAATATTGAAGTGAATGTGTCTACACTTTCTATGCCATAGTTCATAAGGACTCAATCCAAGTGAACTAGAGCATAGACCATAGGTGTATAGAGTCTATATAATCTCCCCTCATGAATCAAAATTACCCTAGCATCCTCATTACTTGAGCCCTTACCCCAAACCAAAACATTGCCATCAACAAAAGCAATTCTATCACCTTTATCCTCTAGACAAGAAATAGATAGTAAGATTTTCTTCAAACCTGGAACATATAAAATTTTCTTGAGATGAATGCTTCCACCTGAACCAAGCTCCAATGATGTAGACCCAATGCATTTCACTAGATAACTCTTATTGTCTCCAAGTTCAATATAATTAGATGAGTTTCCATTAGATATGGTTTGGATTTGACTACATTCTCCCGTCATATGTTTGGAGGCACCACTATCAATAACCCATGCATTATTGTCCTTGAATGTGTCAGATAAAGGGGAGAACAAACTTCCATTTGTTACTCCCTTTGCAATCTTGGAGATGATGTTCAATTGACAATTCTTGGTAGATGTATCGAGATTTTCAAGAATCTTGAAACCCTTCTTTATAACCCTTGCCATGTGCCAACAAAGATGTGATATTCAGTCTCCTTCTTGCACCTTAGCTTTGATTCCATGTTGGAAAATATGGAGACTTTTAGATTAGAAATTTTTTTATCGTGATAATTACTTGTGATGTAAGTTGGTTTTAAAGAAAACAATGAAGATCACAAATAGATAGAGTACACAGGATATAAGCTCCAAGCTAGGGCAAAACCCCTCCAAGGGGAAAACACAAAAAATGCTTCTCTTGTTCTTTAGAGTATGCTTACAAAAGAGACTTCCAAGACCCAAAGACAAAATCCAACAAACCCTCCTATCCACAAGCCATCCCCTAGCAATATCTTCATTGGGGAAGCTTTAGAACTTCGATATTGCCTCCTTGATGTTGCAACTTCGACACCTACAACAGAATTTTGGCCCTGCAATTTAAGTCTCTTGCAACTGCTTCAGAATTCAACTTCCTACAATTGACAACTTCACAAACTCTAGTGAGACAAGGAGAGAGATTCTTTGATAGACTTCGACTTCTGCTCCTCTTCTTCGTCCTCCAAGACACTCTTCTTAACCTTCGCTATTGCAAATAGAACTTGCTTGAGATGAGTGACCAAATGAGTTAAGCTTCACTCTTTTATATAGCCTTTCCTAAGGGTCGAATTCCCTCCCTTCAGGCCGACTTGATTTGCTCCTTAGGCCGACTTGGTCATGGGCTTATCCATGGACTTTTCTCGACAAAATAAATGTTTTCCTTCATTACAATGAGTCCAAATGGGACTATGACACATGACCAATATTATTATTTATCCTAGAAATACCTAAAAGCACGAAGAACATGCTTTGACTCAAACTTGAGTATGAAACCCATGCTCCAAAAATAAAATTTAATTTATTTTTATTGGAGTTTAGGCTCCTGTGATCCATATCTTGATTCCTAAGAAATTTTTCAATGATAATCACATCAGAATTAATTTTTCGATGCATTTTGAACCATCCAATGTGGTTCATCGTAAGGACAAGATGGATAATCAAAATGGACAAGATGGTTCTTTATAAATAATATACAATGTCATGATTACAATTACATCATAATGAAGACTGAACCTAGTTACAATTTTCAACACTGACTATATCTCCTCTGGTTCTTCTTTACTTATCTTTGAGCTTCCTCTTCATCATCATTATCTGAGTTCTTTGCATAAGGACACGATGAGGAAAAATGACCAATTTCACCACAATTGAAACATTTTAAGGGGAGCTTACCTTTGTACTTCCTCGTTCCTCTTTTTAGCTTCCTCACAAATTTGGCTATCTCTTCATTTGAATTCTCATTGTCGCTACATCTGGGTCTGGCTTAAATTCTTGCTTGTTTTCCCTACCTTCTTGGATGTCGTAAAAGTTTATTCTCTTTTGGACGAGCTTTCATGTTTTATTGTCATTTCATAAGTTGTAAGTCACTCCCATGCAGCTCAACCATGTTGACATTTTCTACATTTGATCTTTCTTCTAGCACTGAGATTTTAGCATCAAATCTCATTTGAAGTGATCTCATTTTTTTTGGAAAATTACCTTGCTTTCCATCGGTTCTCCCAATCCTTGTATGGAATTTACTACTTCATCAACCCGGAGAAAATAAGTTGTGATATTTTCATCGTCATTCATTTTCAGCTGCTCAAATTTTCCTCTAAAAGTCTTAATCTTGGCCTCCTTGACCTACTTGTCCCCTCCATATATATGTTGGACCTTATCCCAAACATCATTTGTCAATTTGTAATGCATTACTTTTACATATACCGATTTTGTTTGACCATTCAAAATAGAACTCATGACTTTAGCATTACTATCATAAAGCTTATTTCCTGCATCATCTGATGGACGAGTCAAGGGTTCTTTGTATTTGATCATTAAAAATTTCCATACATCATTCCCTTGTGCTTGCACATACACTTTCATCCTTCCACTCCAAAGCACATAGTTTTGTCCGTGAAACACTAAAACTGTGATCTTTGTGCATTCCATGATCTCCCTTCCAGTGGTTAAACTACTTGTGAAGGAACCTGCTATGACAAAAATTGTTAGAAACAATGAGAGGGGGGTGAATTAGTGTTTCAGTTACAATTAATTATAAATAAAAATAAAAATAAAAAAAAATAATAATTAAATAAAAAAAATTTAAAAAAAAATAAATTAAAAATAAAAAAAAATTAAAAATTAAAAAAATAAATAAATAAAAATTAGAGCATGAACAACAAAGAAGTAACCAACAACACATCACAAGAGCAGGGCACAACAGTTTTTTTAGGTGGAAACCCTTCTGAGAGAAAATCCACCGAACGATTTTCTAATATTTTGTGAGTGCAATAGTGATTTAGCTCCAACTGAAAAGGAAGCCCCAACTCCTTAGTACTCTACAAAATCATTCAAGTTTATCAAGTAGCTCCAACTCCTAAAATGATGCTCTTGCACCCTTATTTTACCAGCTTCAATTAGAATGACGCTCCAACACCCTGGTTTTATCAGCTACAACTGATAGTATGGTCCAAAACCCTGCAAGCTCCAACTTGCCTTAGCACAAATGATCTGATTAAGAGTATTAGTTTGATGTGCTAAGATCATCCTCATATTAGAAACAAAATGATATTCATGTGCTTAAGGATTCATGAGTTTTGCAAGTGAAAAATGAGTTTTTATGTTAATTTTATGAGCAACTTTAACATAAATAAGAGACTGAATAGTAGCATAAAAATGTACGAAACATCACCAAAAACACATCATAACAGGAACATGATGAAGGAGTTCACCCATCCTGGGCTACGTCTCCTTGGTCCAGCGTTCAATGGCTTGGGCCTCTCTATTATTATCGAATGTGTAAAAATATGTGTTTACAATGCTCAAATGCTTCTGAAACCTACTCCAATGAGTCCATAATGTCCAAAAATGGCTACCTAGCCTCTTTATGCACCTAATTTGGTCGAAAACTGGAGAAGTTATGACCTCTCCTAGTTTTCCCACTATTCGCTCTACACTTTCCCCAAAATCTGGCATCATCCTACAATTTCGCCTGCCAAGCGCTCTAACGAAGGGACAATTTCACCGAAAATTGAGCGAAATTGTTGGATCATTAAAAAGACGTCTAATGCTTAACTTCTGAAATTTTTGGCCACATGGGGGGCCACGTGCCCAGGGGCTAAGGCCAATAGCCTACCCCCACCAGTCGGGCCCCTCACTCCACCTCTATCGTAGCATTCAGATGGGCGGTTAACATATATATAGTTTGGGGTTGTGGTTAGCCCCTAACCATGGTCAGTGGACCGGGGTCAGAGGTTAACCACGGTCCCCATTCCCTAAATGTATGTGGTTTAACTTTAAATAGAACGTGCCATACACTATAGTTAAGAACCATGGTGTAGGTGGCACGATAAGGCCTTGTGTTGTGCATTGGGAGGTGCCAGTTTCAAATCTTGTGGCCTCCACTCAGTCGTCGAACCAACTTTTAGTGGCCTCTCGAGCTGCCACGTGGCAGCCTCCAGCTAGGCCACATGTCAACCCATCGTTGGCCACTATTCCAACCAATAAAAACGCACAAATTCTAACCAATACCAAGGTGCCACTTGGCATGATCCAATTTGCTAAGAAAACCTTGATTCATTCAACTACCACATAACGTTCCCAATTAGCACCACATCAGCAGTATGAATTGTTGACTGGGTTGTCCATTTTTTTGAAAATTTACTTGTTTGAGAAAACGGACAAAATTCGTTTCTAGGAGAATATGGTGTCTGTTTCGCATGAAACGAGTTGCACCAAATTCAAGATGACGAACACTACACGGTCTTTCAGGCTCCACACCATTTTGATGACTCTTATTTTTTAGCATAATTTTGAGCCCCTGATCATTCCTCCCCAATAGAAACATTTTGGACCCCAAAAGAGCACTTTCAGTTGTCTAGCAGGTGAGGATACAGTTCCCTCACCTTTCCAATCTCTATACATTTGGTTTTTGAAAGATTTGTTCCCTTGGGCCCACTCAAAGATAGTCGACGCTTCCTCTTTTCAATGTCCTTGTTCTTCTATCAAGTATAGTGTCTTGTTGAAGATCATCAAGGAATTTTGGAGAAAAGTATTCAGTAGATGGAATTTGAAAATTCTCTCCTTGATCTTCAATCAAAGGAGACTCATACAACCTTAAATTCTCAACATTAACGATAGCATAAATTTGCATATATGAAGGCAAATCCAACTTGAAGGCATTATTACCAATCTTTTCCAAAATTATGAATGGACCATATATAAGTAGTTTTATCTTTTTAGCTTATCCTTGGAGCCTCTATTTTCTAATGTGAATCCAAACTTCATCACCAACTTGGAACTTGTGATCTACACAATGCTTGTCGTACCTTGCTTTGTACTTGCCTTAGCTCTTTTCAAGTTGTTCTTGAACTCTTTGGTGTACCAATTGGATTTGTTCAATGAACTTTCTTGCTTTGTCTATGTCACTATGACCATCAATAGAAACATCTTTGCCAAAAATGAAATCCAAAGGAGATTTAGGCAAGTATCCCAAACATGCCTCAAATGGAGATGTTTGAGTTGAAGAGTGCTTGGCCCAGTTGTAAGCATGCTGAATATAGTGCAAATGTTCATCCCACAACTTAGGATGCTTGTTGCAATACCCACGAAGATGTATCATTGTTTTGTTCACCACCTTTGTTTAATCATCTATTCGGGGATGAAACTTTGTACTCTTTTTCAATTTGGTGTCCATGAATCCCCACAATATTGACCAAAAATTCCCAAGAAAGCGAGAATCTTGATCGCCAACAATGGATGTAGGAAATCCAAAATGCACCCATACATTCTGAAAGAATAACTAAGAAGTTTGTTCTGTTGTAACTTTCTTTTCACATGGCATCAAAATACACATTTTGTTGAACATATCCACAACTACATACATATAATCATGACCTCTTTTTGACAATGGAAGACCTGCTACAAAATCCATAGAAACACTCTCCCACGGCCATGAAGGAACTGGAAGTGGTGTGTACAATCCTAACTTCCTATTGTTAGGCTTATTGACTGCACATAATGAACATCCTTTATAAAACGTGACACACTTTCAAGCATACGAGGCCAATAAAAATACCTCTGTAGATGTGCCATTGTCTTACTTACATCAAAATGACTAGTAATAAGAGAAGTGTGTGCCTCTCTTATGATGTTAACTCTTTTTCCCTGTGGAATACAAACCTTAGAAAGATGGTACAACAAGTTATCATGCAAATGATAATCCAATTCCTCTACTTGGTTACCTTGACTCCAGCTTGCATAAACATCTTGAAAGTTATTGTCTAATGCATATTGCTCAATATAACTTTCATGCAAAATACAATTATGCTTGAGTAGTAGTTGCACTAACAATAGGCCTAGAAAGCATATCAACAACTTTATTATGGATACATTTCTTATACCTGATTACCAAGTGGAATTGTTGAAGAAAACCCATCCATCAGAAGTGCCTTGATTGTTGCAACTTTGATTGATATTGCAAGTATTGCAATGGTTGATGATCAGTTTGAATGATTGCTTCCTTACCCATCAAGTAGTGTTTCCGCTTTTTCACACTTTGCACCAATTCATACAATTCCTTGTCATATGTAGGATAGTTAATCACTGCACCATTAAAAGTTTCTGAATGAAAACAGATAGGCTTACCATGTTGCATGAGGATTGCCCCCATGGCATAGTCACTAGCATCAGTCTGAATCTCAAATGATTGTCTCAAGTCTGGAAGTGCAAGTACTGGAGCTGAATTGATCTTTTCCTTCAATGCATCAAAGACCTTTTGTTTTTTTCCTCCCCACTAAAAACCCTTTTTCACACTTTTCAGTGCATGTAAAGGAGCTGCTATAGAAGAAAAGTTAGCAATTAATTTCCTCTAATATTGAGCTGCTCCCAAAAAACTTCTTACCTCAGTAACTGTCTTGGGCCTTGGCCAATTCAAAATAAAATCAACCTTGGAGGGATCTATTTTCAGCTCACCCCCTCCAATAATATGACCCAAGTAAACTAAAGAAGTTTTTCCAAACTCACACTTTGCAATCTTAGGATACAATTGTTCTTTCTTCAAGACATCAAGTACTTTTCTTACATGCATGACATGTTCATCACGAGATTTACTGAAAATTAAGATGTCATCTGTTATGCTCTTAACCTGCAAGACAATACCCGAATACCAAATATGCGAAGAAATATACCCAAAACATAGAACAAGAGCAATAACAGCAATATTTTATTATTCAGAAAGCAAAGTTCACTTGCCTCTTCGAGGGGGCAATCTCCAATAGAGCTGAGCTCGATTACAATATAAGACACGATGCTCCCCACAGGGAGTCTCTATCCTTTATATAGGATTCATACATGCAATACCATGGGGCAATATCATGGTTCTTATTAATACCATCTATCTAATACTATGGCCCATTTGCAACTAACTATGGTCCCGTCATTAAATGTGGGTTAACCACTTACAATTATTAATATGGGCTTTATTGACTCTTTACTTAACTATAATTATGACTCAATCCTATTACATAAATAAGGGGGTTGGGGGGGGACCCTAACATGCCCTCCCCCATAAGAATAGCCTT
>APFE031365552.1:3562-28898 GCA_000404065.3 Pinus taeda
TACACATACCCAGATAATTTCAAGATAAATTGGTTCATAAAATTTCAGAAATCATGCACTCTCACCTACAGCCATTTTGTTTATATCTCATGATCCGTGCATCAAAATGATCTGATTTTTGGATCATAAAGGCCTTCATATATTACAAATCTACTTGCAACATTTCAACAAAAGTTGGTTTGTAGTTTTTGGGAAAATGGTTAATGAAGGTTGTTGTTATTTATATCATATTTTGCTGCAACTTCATTGTTATGCCTTCATCAAGATTTCTAAAATTGAATATTCATTAATTAAGGAAGAATTCATTCGTTCTATCCATTTCATGAGCTGGGATGAACAAAAAAATTTTGCTTGGTTAACACATGGGTTTTGTCTTTGGGTTGCATGAGGGCATGCAACATATTCAGTTTTTGTTGCATGAGGACATGCAATATATTCGGTGTGGGGGTATGTTGGGCCGTTAATATGCCATTATTATTATCACTTTTGAATGCTTATTCCACCCATTTCTACCATTCTTCATCACGTCATTTCTCATAATTTATCATATAATTCTATTTTACAATGATTTATGCTCTTATGTAAAAATATTATTTCTTCTCCTTTATTTCTAATAAATTGATGATTATGCATGATTTTATCAATGATAGTTTTAATAAATTGGTTGTAACATTATTCACCATTTTTAGCCTCCAAGGTAATTTCCAGATTGAAGATTTGATCATTAAAAGTTCCAACTTAGAAATTCATTGGAATAAAGAGTGACAGTTTTGCGGTTGAGATTCTGAGAAAATGAAGACGGATCAGGAAAATATGGAACATGGGTTTTATCCAGAACGGACCCAATTAACTTTTTTAAAGAATGGTTTGACCAAATTCGACTTATACTGAGAGAAATCCAAGGTTCTTTCAGCACGATTTTCTCAGATTTGTTGTTGCGGCCATTCTCCAAATTTCAGCTACAAAGACCAAATTCACCTTGCTCTTGTTAAACATTGAATGGGAATATATTTTCTTGTTGATCAATTGGTTAGAATCAATCCAATTTTGTAATAGAAATCATGTTGTAATTATCTTTGTTGTAACTTCTCTCTGATATCTCTCTATTTAAATGAGAACAGAGATCAGAGAAGGGCATGATTAATTTGGAGAGGGATGATGAATTTAGAGATATAGACTTAAGGATTCAGAATTATGATTTGAATTAGAGATTTAGAAGTAAGGATTCATGATAGAATAGGAGGAAAACGAGATTGTTGCATGTTGTAATTCTCAGAGCTTCAATTGTTGTACTAATTTTACAATTTGATGATCAATACATGATTTGGGAGTTGTTGTTCATTCTGTTCATCTGAAGTAACCCAGCAGCATCCGCTGGCAGCTAAGGGCCCAACCTCTGGTGGAGTACGCTGATGTTGTTGTATATTATACCTTTGGTTTATGAGTGGTTTGCTCATCAGCGTGATTCGGTAACCTGATATGTTTTATTATTTTACATCACGGCTCTGTTACGTTTGATCTGTTAAGTGATATTGTTTTCTGAGATAGAAATATCATATTGACTTTGCAACAAATTGCTGTTTCTTTAAGTACTGATATAAAATGTTTTAATAGGATACCATTGCTATTCAATTATGGAATGTCTGCGTTGTAACATTTGACCATTGGTATTATTGAATTCATCTTAGAAATTATATTTCCTTGGGATTGTTGAATCTATGAACGTTGCTGCTCCATTCTAAAAGACAGTCATATTATTTATAACTAAGACTGGCAAGTAGATTACCAAGATCAGATTGCTATTGAGGTGTGTCGTGTGTTAAGTTACTATATATTTACGTTTGACTTTCCACCGTTGTTTCATATTCATCATTAGTTAACGTTGTTCTATTTTTGTGTGTTGTTTAATTCATCCTTGAAGATAGAGGATTACCATTTGATTTCTATAGGATACAATTGCTACATTTATTTCCTTAGACTAAGGTTTGGCTGCTCATTACAGATTGCTGTTAATTTATCTTTTTTCTTGTTCATTTCCATTAATTAAAGTTTGCTATTCAGATTTATTAAATATGATTTGTTGTTTAATTCCTTTAATTATAAGTTTGTTGTCCATTTACTTTGTTGTTTAGTATGTTCGTTAATTACAAAGAGTTTGCTTTTAAAGTGTTTTCCTAATTTACTTTCAATGGCAGCTTTAGTTCAACTTCTATTTCCTTTTAATTGCTTTAAAGCAGGACGATCAACTATAGAGAACATTGGTTATTTCTTCCTCGTTCCCAGATTGATTGTGTTGTTCCAATTTGATTTCAATTGCATCAATATCTAGAGGAATGAGTTATTGCTACTGTATCCTTGATTGATTCTTGTTTGAGTGAATGATTTAGTTTAGAACATTTCAGTTTCTTGCTGTTCGAATTAGATTTTGTTTCAAGAATTCATTTACTTTTGTATTTTGGGCACTGTACTACATATTTCATAACATTACTCTTGAGTAAATAGTCGCCTCAGACTGAGTACACTCTTGAAATAAAAAGTTGTCCCTGGGTTGACAATTAATGTGAAGGTAATTAGGAGTTAAAAAGACAACTTTTTATCGCTCAACATCTTGGCGCCGTTGTCGGGGAGAGTGTACCCATTTTTAAAGAGTAGTGTGCATCTGATGAGTAACTGTTAGGAAAGAATTGGGTATTAAAAACAAAAGGTAAGAACCTGCGTACGAAGCATGTAGAAGCCCTGATCGCCCACCCGCTTTCCAACAGAACTGTTAAAGAACTTAGGGTAGAAATAGATGTTTGAATTTCTGTGTGAATGACTAAAAAGAAAAAAATTGAAAAACAAAACTCATGATTTCACTCAAGTGGTGATGTAAGCACCACCCATTTCACTAACCAATTGACAGGAACATTTGAAGAAGGAGCCCCGAAAGAAACACATGAAGAACATCTTCTACTATGGTAAGAAATGGCTCACATTTCTACTTTTGAATTTCCTATCAAAGGTCTAGGAGGAGTGACATAAATGCACATAATTCCCCCATCTTCTCTACTAATTTTTCATGGTTTAGCAAATGAAGAGCCAGATACATTCTTATTTGAGTTCAAAATACTTTGTAGAGGATATGATTATTGTATTAATGATCAAAGGTTGAAAGTGTTTCCTCTTACTCTAAAAGGAGCAGCTCTTCGATGGTTCATGAGCCTAGGTGAGAACTGCATCCAAACATGGGAGAACATGAAGAACATATTCTTGAAGAAGTACCAAGACTATTGCAAGGTCGATGAAGATATTTTTGATATGATACAAGGGAAATATGAAAGCTTGGAGAACTATGTAGATCGGTTTCAATACAACTTTCAAAAATCAAAACGTAAGCATTTGGAAAAATAGATCTTAAAAACACTCCTTCTTAAAGGAATCAAAGATGAATTTTTAGAACTCTTAAATCTGATAGGAAAAGGTGATGTTTTTCAGTTATCATATGATGATGTTTGTGAATTGTGCATAAGGTATTTAAGAGGAATCTCCAAGGCTGGTAAGAATTCTAGAGATGTTTGTTCCTTCTTTTCCAAATCTGCTACAAGAATAGGAGACATAAGAACTGAAACCAATGCTTTATTTGAAAATTTTAAAGTTGATTTTATTAGCTCTCTAAATGCAAAATTGGATGTTTTTCAGGTTCATAAAATCAAGAATTTGATGAAGTGTTTTTCCCTCATGACCGAAAGGAGCATCCCATAGATAGTTGTTCTTCCTTATCTAGGATGGAAGTATCATATCAAAGAGATGAGGAAGCTGCAACAAGGTCAAAACCATGGAAATCATGGCCTACAGGTATGATTCAAAACATTTCCTCTCCATTCTCCTACTTGCATAATCCATTATGGAATATTAATGCGTTAGGGCAGCCATGTCAATTTCAATATAGCCACCACCAATCTTGTCTACAAGTTTGGCATGGTTCACCTTATGATTGCATGACTACTCTCCCTCATCTTGTAGCACAAGCACATTATCCATATTCTCCACCAGCTCTTCCACGACATCCTACTTGCATATCAAATTTATCCACTCAACCAAACCAACCACATCATCACAATGCTCCATTCCTTACACATTTTCCTGCTGAACTAATTCCACACCCTCACCACAATAAACCAGTACAACATGCTTACAATACTGAACTATCAAATTTACCCACCCTTCCCACCCATTCTATCTCACATGTACCATTAGAGAAAACTTACAATGAGATTCAGAATGTTTCAAATTCAAAAATTGTAGAAGCTATGGAAGAAAATGAGGTTTCTTATAGTATGTATCAACAAGCTATTTTAAAAGGTCAAGAAATTCATGATCTAATGGATATGAGAAATCAAGAAATTAATGGATACATTGAATATTGGTTTCACTCCATCATTTGTTTGCAACATCACTGTATGCTTCAACAATTTTTCATACCATTTTTTCAAGGGAAGTTGGCTTCTCATACCCTAACATTCATTAACATGTATTTTCCAAATTTGGGTATGTGCATACTAGAGGCCTTATTTCTAAAATGATTCCACTGGAAATACTCTTATACATAAACATATTCGATTCTCAAACAAGAGTAGAATAGTGGAGAAAATAAAATAAATAAAGAAATAAAACAAACACATTTTTTTTTTTTTGTAAAACTAGTTGTTTCTTTTGTTGTAACACACTACCGAAATTAAAATTGATGATAAATGTTTCAATTAATTTGTGTATGTAGATGATTTATAATAGAGATAACAATTCTACAAACACCTATATTCATTTTTATCATCAATATGAAAAAATGCTTGAATATCATTTTTTTGGCTTGCGGGCTTGATGAGATTTCTGGAAAAACAGTCGGGACAATCATGTTTTGAGGGACCAAAAGTGAATATTTTTAAAACTTGCTTCCATCCTAGGTAGCTCTTGATGTCCAATTTCTAACCCAATTTGAACCACTCAATTTGGATTTGAAATGAAAAACTTAAAAACAAAACATTGACATGGTGTCTAGTGGGCAGCTCAGGAATAGAGTTGGGACAGCCCGTTTTTGGAGAACTAAATGTTTGAATTTTTACAAACTATTACTATGGTAGATTACCCTATGAAGTTATTTTACAAAGCAATTGTAATCATGCATTTTCGATATCATATGGGGAAGTTATGATCAAAACCCTGACTGTCTATCGCAAATCAGCACTCTTAAAACTATGTCTTTCCGGATGTTCCTTACAGTATTTGACCTATCAATTCTTCCTTTCTTCAAAACATGTTTCTATTGGAGATAAATAAATGAATATAATTTCATTTCCAATTTGAATCATTTGAATCCGACATAAAACGAAAACTTTATGCTTGAAATATCAACTATTGGTCTAAGCTGGGTAATCGCAAATCACTTTGTTATGTAGGTTGTTCTAACTAAAATTGACATATCATATCATTGAATCTTTAAAACATATTTCTACGGGAGATAAAAATTTGAATTAGCTCTCATTTGGCTATGGAATCACTCAATTTCGACGAAAAATAAATAATTTGTGGTTAAACCACTGCAGGTTAGCATGATTGGCCATTGCTCTCCCGCAAGTGACAGATAAATTTTGCTTTGTTATTTTCTCAATGGATTTGTTATACAGAGTAACTACTTGTTTTTTTTTGCATAATTCTTGGATTAGGGGAACCTGATCACCTCTCTTTCTCCATGATTTAATGTTTTATTGCAGGTAGACACTCGTTTTTTGCAGGTCTTGGGGAAATAAAGAAGGTCAATTTATGGACGAGTGATTTTTGAAAGAAATTTTATGAAACAAAGGAATTTCATCCAACTCCTTGCCCAATGGATTCATACTAAAACAAATGAAGAATTGATTTCCATGTGAAGATTCATATCTTGTCACTGCTGTCAAATTTTTTTTCAAAAAGATCATTTTTTTACATAATATCATAGCTATTCTAACTTAATTGATTTATTTACATACTGTTTTTAAATAAAATGTTGTTTCTTTTCTGATCTCTCTTATATTTTGTATTTCAAGTGTTTCTTCATCCTCAACATCAATACAGTGAACAACTAATTCATTCTTTGCATGCCTGCATTTTATGATTGTGCATTTTGCTGTTCCTTTTCTGAAGGAACAACATTTGTGTGCACTTTTGTCGTTTCTGTTGTTCCTTTTTCAAAGGGACAAAATTTTAATTTTTTCCATTCCTTCTTCAAAAGAATAGTACCTTTTGTTTTAGCCATTCCTTTTTCACTTTCATTTTGTTGTTCATTTTCCACTGTTCATTTTGTTGTTCCTTTTTCACGGTTCATTTTGTTGTTCATTTTCCAAAAGAACGGCAATTGCGTTTTTGTTGTTCCTTTTCCAAAGGAACGACACTTTTTATTTTTTTTGTTCCTTTTCCAAAGGAACGACACTTGTGTTTTTGCTATTCCTTTTCCAAAGGAACGACACTTTTCATTTTTGTTGTTCCTTTTCCAAAGGAACAACACTTGCGTTTTTGTTGTTCCTTTTCCAAAAGAACGACACTTTTCATTTTTGTTGTTCATTTTCCAAAGGAACAACACTTTCATTTTTGTTGTTCCTTTTCCAAAGGAACGACACTTTTTATTTTTGTTGTTCCCTTTCCAAATGAACGACACTTGCGTTTTTTGCTGTTCCTTTTCCAAAGGAACAACACTTTTTATTTTTGTTGTTCCTTTTCCAAATGAACGACACTTTTCATTTTTGTTGTTCATTTTCCAAAGAAACGGCACTTGCGTTTTTGTTGTTCCTTTTCTAAAGGAATGTCACTTTTAGTTTTTGTTGTTCCTTTTTCCAAAGGAACGAAATTTGCGTTTTCACACTTTTTCGTGTCTATTCTTGCTTTTTGGTGTGCATTTCCTTTATTGTTCCCTACAAAGAACAACACTTTTTTGAGTGTTTTTGTTGTTCCTTGAATTGAGCAACACTTTGGGAGTATTTTCGAGAGCAACCCTTTCTTCCTTTTGTGGGATTATTCCTAGTTCATCTCAACCACATTTTACTGATTCTCTTTCATGGCATGAAGTACACTACTTCTATGAAGACAAGAATTATGGATTCTATTTAAGTGAGTTAATATCATTCACGTTATGATTTTTAACAAGACAACTCATTGATGATAGATTCTTTTCAAAAGAGACACAATTATTTATATATTACTTTACTGCATTGTTTTCTGCTGTACTTGATAGTGATTGATTATCTTAATACCACGCTGGTTCCATCCTCCCTGGTTATAATCTTCTTTGTCTATAATAAATGAGATTATGGGTATATTTTTTCTATTGACATGTTCAACTTCTTCCACCATCCCTGCTCTTAAGGAGTCCCGAGCCTCCCTCATTTTATCATAAAAATGTGTAATAACAACAAAGTTTTGTTCGCAGATGGAGGATAGGGGGTCTCATTACGAGCCAGCCTACCATGTTCATAAGGCTGTAACAAAGTGACATTCCCATTATGGCCACCACACCAGGGTTATGATCCATTGGATAGCCAAATTATGCTTGGAATAGGAGGTCTCATCACGAGTTGACCTGATCACTTTTGCTACATCCCAGTGAATGGCAGTGTGGTTATCTGGTTACCACGCCAGCACATTGATCTCTTTTGTAGAACAACATTGGAACTCTCCATTTATAAATTGAGGATCCTGGCTCATATGGGTTAAAAAGCAACCTTGCTGAGGCTATGGATGCCTGCTGGAAGTAGAGGCTCTACTTATGGTATTCAAGTTATATCTTATCATCAATTATTACTATAATACCCTTTTCTTATTCTTTCTTTTTATCAGAGAAGTTATTTCCTTAATTGTTTTTTCCCTATTTTGAACCTTTACGCATGAGAAATTATTTTTTGATCAATCACATCATTTTTCAGCTAGAATACCGTCAGTAAAACATCTTTTTGGCATATTGTTGTACTTTTTCTCTTTTCATAACTTATCATCAATCCAAAGCATCCTATATTTTATTCATAACTATCTTTATACACTCTGCTCTCATTATAACCATAACTCTCGCCGTTCCATCATCGATATGTGTACTCTGCTTCATTTACTATTGTATTGTTCATTCTCTTGCCTTGCCATCATCACAACCCCTTTCATATGCTTTATGGTCATGGAATCCCTTTTCCAATTGAAGGGGGGAATGTATGCATTATGGGATTGCATGCGATATGATTACTGCACTTTGTCATAACTTGTTGATTTGATAAAATATTAGTATCGCATGTATACAAAAGTTTTTTTGATTGAAATTTTTGCATGCATTTATCTATTGTTATTCAAACCTAACACTATGGATTCAAGAACATTGTATGCACAACTGTGATTTATTTACAGGAGAACAACAAGTATGTAGGGGAAATTCTATTCACAACATGACGACACTATTGCAACTAATAGAAGAGGCTCGAGCAACTCGTGAACACGAACAATTCTTCAGACATTATGTGCTTACATGGATTCCAACTTTTGCATCACTTTGAGCACCAACTTTGCCTACATCAGCTTCAACAACTGCCAGTACATCTATGTCATTCCACATTTTTTTTTTTGGAGGTAAAACTTGAGGTAAAATAGCATAATTTTCTGATTTATTATGAATTTAGGGGACTTTAATGAAAATCCATTGAGAATTATTTATCATCCTTCAGTCCACATCTTTACCACTTCCCATTTTTTTCAGCAGCATATCATCTTGGGGGAGTGCTGCTTTCATTCATTTCCTTCTTATAAACATGTCATTGATAGTCTTTATCATCCATTGCTATTCTTATTCATTCTCAACACCTCCCTTATTCCATGTTATTTTACACCAAGCATAGCATTCAATAGATGGTAGCAACTATCTCTATTTGTTTTCTAGCATCGCATGAGGGCATGTTAATTTTTTAGAGAGGGGGAGGAATTGCTATGCATGATGGATTTTTTCTATTTTCTTTCTCATTTAAGACATACAATTTCAGTGCAAAAATTGATTTCCATAAAAATTTTAAAAACTATGAACTCAATTCTTGTGATCTCTAGAAAACAAAGACATATTATTAAACTACACATACCCAGATAATTTCAAGATAAATTGGTTCATAAAATTTCAGAAATCATGCACTCCCACCCACAGCCATTTTGTTTATATCTCATGATCTGTGTATCAAAATGATCTGATTTTTGGATCATAAAGGCATTCATATATTACAGATCTACTTGCAACATTTCAACAAAAGCTATCTTGTAGTTTTTGGGAAAATGGTTAATGAACGTAGTTGTCACTTATATCATATTTTGCTGCAACTTCATTGTTATGCCTTCATCAAGATTGGTAAAATTGAATATTCATTATGTGAGGAAGAAATCATTTGTTCTATGAGCTGAGATGAACAAATTTTTTATTGCTTGGTTAACACATGAGTTTTGTCTTTGGGTTGCATGAGGACATGCAACTTATTCAATTTTTGTTGCATGACGGCATGCAATATATTCGGTGTGGGGGTGTGTTGGGCCGTTAATATGCCATTATTATTATCACTTGTGAATGCTTATTCCACCCATTTCTACTATTCTTCATCACGTCATTTGTCATAATTTATCATATAATTCTATTTTACGATGATTTATGCTCTTATGTAAAAATATTATTTATTCTCTTTTATTTCTAATAAATTGATGATTATGCATGATTTTATCAATGATAGTTTTAATAAATTGGTTGTAACATTATTCACCTTTTTTAGCCTCTAAGGTAATTTCCAGATTGAAGATTTTATCATTAAAAGTGTCAACTCAGAAATTCGCTAGAATAAGGAGTGACAATTTTGCGGTTGAGATTTTGAGCAAATGAAGATGGACCGGGAAAATATGGAACATGGGTGTTGTCCAGAATATACCCAATTAACTTTTTTAAAGAACGGTTTGCCCAAATTCGGCTTATACTGAGAGAAACGCAGGGTTCTTTGAGCACGGTTTTCTCATATTTGTTGTTGCAGTCATTCACCAAATCTCAGCTGCAAAGACCAAATTCGCCTTGCTCTTGTTAAAAGTTGAATGGGAATATATTTTCTTGTTGACCAATTGGTTAGAATCAATCCAATTTTTTAATAAAAACCATGTTGTAATTATCTTTGTTGTAACTTCTCTCTGATCTCTCTCTATTTAAATGAGAACAGAGATCAAAGAAGGGGATGATTAATTTGGAGAGGGATGATGAATTTAGAGATGGAGAATTAAGGATTCAGAATTACGATTTGAATTAGAGATTTAGAAGGATTCATGATAGAATAGGAGGAAAAGGAGATTGTTGCATCTTGTAATTCTCAGAGATTCAACTGTTGTACTAATTTTACAAATTGGTGATTAATACATGATTTGGGAGTTGTTCATTCTATTCATCTGAAGTAACCCAGCTGAATCTACTGGAGGCTAAGGGCCTAGCCTCTGGTAGAGTACGTTGCTGCTATTGTATATTATATCTTTGGTTTATGCGTGGCTTACTCATCAGTGTGGTTCGGTAATCTGATATGTTTTATTATTTTACATCACAACTCTGTTACGTTTGATCTGTTAAGTGATATCATTTTCTGAGACAGAAATATCATATTGACTTTGCAACACATTGTTGTTTCTTTAAGTGCTGATATAAATGGTTTTTACAGGATACCGTTGCTATTCAATTATGGAATGTTTGTGTTGTAACATTTGACCATTGGTATTATTGAATTCATCTTAGAAATTATATTTCCTTGCGATTGTTGAATCTATGAACGTTGTTGCTCCATTCTAAAAGACAATCGTATTATTTATAAATAAGACTGACAAGTGGATTACCAAGATCAGATTGCTATTGAGGTGTGCCGTGTGTTAAGTTACTGTATATTTACGTTTGACTTTCCAGCGATGTTTCATATTCATCATTAGTTAATGTTGTTCTATTTCTATGTGTTGTTTAATTCATCCTTAAAGATAGAGGATTGCCATTTGATTTCTGTAGGATACAATTGCTACATTTATTTCCTTAGACTAAGGTTTGGCTGTTCATTACAGATTGCTGTTAATTTAGCTTTGTTGTTGTTCATTTCCATTAATTAGAGTTTGATGTTCAGATTTATTATATATGATTTGTTGTTTAATTCCTTTAATTATAAGTTTGTTGTCCATTTACTTTGCTGTTCAGTCTGTTGGTTAATTACAAATATTTTGCTTTTAAAGAGTTTTCCTAATTTACTTTCAATGGCAGCTTTAGTTCAATTTGTATTTCCTTTTAATTTCTTTAAAGCAGGACTGTCAACTGTAGAGAACATTGGTTATTGCTTCCTCGTTCCCAGATTGATTGTCTTGTTCCATATTGATTTCAATTGCATCAATATCTATAGGAATGAGTTATTGCTACTGTGTCCTCGATTGGTGGTTGCTTGAGTGAATAATTTAGTTTAGAAAATTTTAGTTTCTTGTTGTTCCAATTATAATTTGTTTCAAGCATTCATTTACTTTTGTATTTTGAGCACTGTACTACATATTTCATAACATTACTCTTGAGTAAATAGCCGCCTCGGATTGAGTACACTCTTGAAATAAAAAGTCGTCCCTGGGTTGATAATTAATGTGAAGGTAATTAGGAGTTAAAAAGACACCTTTTTATCGCTCAACACTTGTCAAGTGAGCCATCAGCTTTATACATGTTCTTGTAGACCCACTTGCAGCCAATTGGTTTGGTTCCTAATGGAGGATCAATCAACTTCCAAGTGTCATTCTTTATGAGGGCATCACACTCCTTTTGCATCACTTCTTTCCATTCATCATGAGAAGCAACTTCTTTGAAGGAAGTTGGTTCAAAATCTGTAGACAAGTTCAATTCACAATTATAAGAAACATCCATATCAGCAGGTGAATTAGAGTCATTTACATCACCTCCATTTTGCCGATTTGAATTTCTAGTTCCTGTCTTTCCAACTTCATCAGGATAAACACTTTCAAGTGTCTTTGTCAACCACTTTGGGGGACCTTTCTCAGATGGTCCAGGCTGCTCTATTGATTGAGTTGGGACTAAATCAAGATTGAGTCTCCCAATTCTATCAATTACATCACTTAAAGCATCATCTGCTATTGGAGTTTCATGTGAGGGAGAGTGTTCTTCAGGAGAAGATTCCACATGTTGATATAGTATAGGAATTCCCCCTTCAAGATGTGGAATCTAATTATCATATTCATGAAATGATTTTGCTTTTGTGAATCTATCCAAGCGATCAAGTTGTCGGTCAGCAACATTGTCAGTTTTGGACGATTCAAAGAAAATTACATCTCTAGATACAACAAACTTCTTATTTACTTAATCATAGAGGTGGTATGATTTGGAGGTGTTTGAATACCCCAGAAAGATACACTTACAACTTCTAGCACTAAGTGTGTTTCTATGTACCTTTGGTATCAAGGCATAACAAGTGGAACCAAAGACCCTGAGATGCTTTATCGAAGGAACATGTCCATACCACATTTTCATATGGAGTCTTGTTTCCTATAGCATTAGATGGACATATATTCTTTATATATGCAGCACATAGAACAACATCAGCCCAAAACATTATCTTTACATTTTTGAAGAAGAGCATGGATCGTACCATATTCAAAATTGTTCTATTCATTCTTTCAGCTACACCATTCTGTTGCGGATTATAAGGCACAGTTGTTTGATGTTTAATCCCATGTTGGCGAAGATATTGTTCAAATTCATTTGATGTATATTCTTTTCCATTATCAGTGCGAATAGACCCAATATGAGATTGTGCATCATTTTCAATACATTTATGAAAATTCTTGAATGTTAGGAAAGCATCAGATTTGTTCTTCAATAAATAAACCCAACACATTCTGGTGTAGTCATCAATAAATGTCATGATATATTTATTTCCATTTGCGGAAGGAACAAGCATTGGACCACATAAATCTGAATGAATAAGTTCAAGCTTCCTATGTGCTCTTGAATGTGAGTCATGAAAGGACTGTTTGCTATGCTTTCCTAGAATGCAAGCATCACATTGCTTAAGTTTTCTAGGAAGTGTAGGCAAAAACAACACCATTTTTCTTCAATAAGCAGAGACTGTCATAGTTCAAATCTCCAAATCTAGCATGCCATAATAAACTTGATGGAAGTGTACCTTCTTCATGATGAGAATTGTATGAGAAATGTTGTGCATGAGCAGGTGTTCCTTGCAGTTTGAGAAGCCTTTCTTCTTCTATTCCCCTCATGACAAGTGAGTGGTCAGATGCTTTTCTTACCTCAAGCTTGCCATCAAACATATGAATGGAGTGACCTTGCTGGCGGATGTGGACCAAGGACAGCAAGTTTCTCTTGAGCTGTGGGAGATATAGAACATGATCCAGAAGAAAGTCTGGAAAACCAGGCAGTTTAAGCCTGATTGTGCCAAGCCTTGATGGCTTGATTTTTGATTGATCTGCAAAGTATACTGGTCCATCAACATTGTCAGTGAAATCTTCAAAAAAATCTTTTCTATGAGTCATGTGGCAGGTTGCTCTGAATCAAGCAACCAATCATTTTTCCAGAAAGCAAGTGAAGCATTAAATAAATCTTCGTTTACTTCAATATTACATTGTGCCACAACATAGTGAGCGGATTCAGGTGCTTTACCTTTGTCTGAATCATCAGTTTTACCTTTCTGTTGGTTTCTTTTCTGCTCAATTTTGTCCCATGGTATTTTGCATGTAGAGGCATCATGTGATCCATTTCTTTTGCAGCGAATGCAGTGCAAATCTGCCTTTTCTCCTTGAGAATGTCTGCCCCCCTGCCTCTGAAATATCTTCCTCTTCCTCTTCGTCCACCTCTTCCTATTGTAGAATCTTGAGCAGGATGCTTTTCTTTATGAGCAAGGGACACAGTCTCTTCAGAAGATTCAGGGGTTGTCTTCTTTCCAAAAGCTTTCTCTCTTTCAACAAACTTTTTCACAAGAAAGTCAAAGGTTATATCTTTGAGATTTCCATTTGCTTGCAATGACTCAAGATAATTGGAGTAAGTAGGATAAAGTGCCTTGAGAAAAGTGATAAGAGGAATATCCAATTCAACCTTAGTGGATTTGATATCATGCATTATAGACTTTACTTCAGATGCAAGAGCAAGAGGATTATTATTTTGCAGTTCAAGAGTGAAGAGTTTAATCATGAGTTGAACAACTTCAAGTGTAGAATGTGAGTCATAGAGTTCTTTCAACTTTTGTAAGGCTTCAATGGCAGTTGAGAATGACAAAATATGGCAACTCACCTCTTCATTTTCAGATGTTGCGATTAATGCATAAGCTTTGCTGTTCTTGTTTTCCCAAATGAGGAGCTCTTTGTCTGAGGTACGCTGTTCTGGTTCATTGTCTCTGTCTCCGACACACACTCCTTTCCACAACTCATTGAAAATGAGGGTGTGTTTTATCATCCGAGACCACTCAGGATAGTTCTCTTTGCTAGTGAGAACTATTCCCACGATGGATATGATTGAATGCATACTGTAACAAAAAATTTTCTGCTGCAAAACTTTTACTCTTAATGGGAAAAAAATAAGACGAGAAAGCAAATTCAAATGTCAATTGGCATTCATCTGGACAACGTTAAAGTATAGAATATATGGGTGAGACAACCGAAATATATGGTGAGTGACTGTGTATATATATATATATATATATATGGCAGCGTAAATATACCATAAATATATATAAAAAACTGTACAGCGCTGGACACAAAGCTTTACAATGCATACAACAAGGTATATATCAGAGTTTCAACAGCGTTCCAGCAGCGTGATAGTGGTCCTTCACGCAACACTCCCAACTTAAACTCACCGCAATGAATAATGCAACTCTCAATTTCCATGCATATCAACCCAATACCATGTGCATTCAAAATAGTTCAATATTCAACCCATACCATTTTACAATATGCCATGAACAGTTCAATATTCAACTCCCTTCAAAACAGTTCAACGCATTTAACTTCATAAACCAGTGAACAATCTTTGGTATACAAGCGTGGTATTCAGCATATGGCCAAAAACTTCAATGTATAGCCAAAAAAAAAACAAACGTTACCAACTTTATATGCCAAGAACAACGTTAATATAATGCTATGAAACAACGTTACCACAATGCAGCTACGCAATAAACTCTCCAGCATGGTCCATTGACAAAAACTGAAAATTTCAGGCATTCCATAATATAATCGGTTATTTGATTTGGCGGAGTAGTGCCTAGAGCATTTTTTAGTCTATAAGTAAGCTACACAAACATCAGACTGAAATCCATTCCTAGGCGGACCACAGGGAATAGGCTTCATGGCGGCAACACAGTGAAATATGATGGCGTGCTGTTTGAACCTGTGACGTGGATCTGTCCAGGCCAAAATTGATAGAGCAGGAAGCGGCCGTGGAAGCAGAAGATGAAGAGGCACCGCTAAAGCTTGCACGGGTAGGTGAAAGTGTTATGTGGACAACAACGTTGAAAGTTGATGAAGATTAAGGCGAATTGAAATGGAGTGTGGGATAATGGGATCTGTGAAGGGCACTGCTCTACTAGAAACCAATTCACTGTTATTTCGAATCCTCATTCAGCTACGTAGTAAACTTTAGCAGCAACACGGCCTCAAGGATGAATACTTTCACAACAGCGATTCAGAAGGTTTTCAGGTCTGAGGCTATCAGGTCAGAGGATTCATAATTAATTATGGCAGACAAGTGCACAAGGGTAGTGGACAGAGAGCAATAGGCAGAAAGGAGTTACACCTATTTTGGGAGCTGGCTCTGATACCATGTCAGGCTAGGGAGTAACTACTCAAAGCAAAATTGATTCGTATGTTTATTCCTTCAGGTTGTTCTTCATTATATACATGAGGGAGAAACTGTTCACTTCATCTCCCGATGACTGTTCACATTACTTATTTATTTATTTACATTATGTTCACCCAATCCTGACGATTAGGTGTCAACAAGTTGCACTTAGATCAACAGAGGTTGAATACATGGCTACCAGTCAGGCAGCATGCGAGGCCATTTGGATGCGGAAGATTCGAGTGGGATTGTTTGGTCAGAGGATGGATCCAACTGTGATCTACTGCGATAATCAGAGTTGTATCAAACTCTGAGAATCCAGTTTTTCATGACAAGTCCAAACACATTGATATCCAATATCACCATCTTCGAGATTGTGTGGTCAAGAGGATCATGTTGTTGTTGTATGTTTCGATCGAAAAACATGATGCAAATATTTTGACTAAGACATTGTCAAAATGCAAGTTCGAATTCCACAGAGACAGGATTGGGGTTACTGATAATGTCTTTCTTGTTGAGAGGGTGTTGAAAATAGCAACAAGAAATGCTAAAAATAGAAGTGTTAAAATTATAATTGCTATAAATAGCATTTCGAGATACATTCCAATTTTAGTTAGTCCCTAAACTAAAATTGAGAATTAAAATTCGAATTTGATCTTAGCAGCTGTTTGTAAAAAAATTAATTAATTCATCCTGACTTAATTAGTTTTAGAAAATCAAACATGAAGTCTATGTGAAGATATGCAATAGTTTCTCCATTGACTGAGGAAGTTATCCCTTGATTAAAGGAGATCGAGATGCGCTGTACTTTGAGTTGTAATTAGTTAGTTCAGTTAACTGAGTTAAGTCCAGTTAAATTAGTTCAAATAGTTTGTTGAACTAATTGTGAGTTCAGTTAGTTAATGCAATTATGCATGTGACTGCTGCACTTCAGATAACTGAATATTCTCTCATAAATAACCCATGCATGTTTGTTCAGACAGAGACCCAATTGAAATCAGATGATGGGACAGTGTACTATCAGTTGCAGGAATATTCCATGGAGGATATCTCTTGCATGTAGAAGGAATTCATTCCTTGGAGATTGCGTAGTTACTTTTGGGTTTGATGAGTGTGTGATGAGGCCAATTCACACAGGTGGCAGCATTGGACCCCAAGGAAAACTGTGCAAGGAAATAGGAGGCTTGGAGGGCTGAGGGAATGCATATCTTGTGTCTATTCAGTCTGTGTGTTGTATTGTTGGATTGTACTGAGAGCAAAATAGCTTGTGAGCTGATGCTTTGTGTAATCTGAACATATTTCCACTTGTGTGATAATGTAGAGATCGAGGTTTTTAGCTGAGGCTTTTCCTAGAGTATTCTTTTGTGTTTATGTGTGATTGATTTCTCATTCTCTGTTATATATGTTCTATTTGATCTTACTCAAAATTGATTAAGCTTCCACAAGTTTGTTGTAGTAGATCTTGTATTTTGCTTTAGTATTTTGCATAATCTGTTGATCTACATTGAGAAATTCTACACGATTGGCACTCAACATCGTCTTAGAGGAATGGCAGGTCTTTTTCCAAAGCATTTTGGGCAGAGATAGGCTACTAGACTGGGATAGAATGTCGGTTGATTTGTAGTAGGAGGAGTTGAGACGAGCTTTGTTAAATAACTCCATTAGTGGCAGCAATAGTAGCAGATCGAAGATGGTGAAGGAGGAGGAGCATGTGGCCCTCGCATCAAAGGGTTTCAATCAGGGGCAGGGGGAGTAGAGAAAGAAGCAGAAGGACTTGTCAAAGGTCAAGTGCTTCAGATATGGTGAGCTTGGTCACTATAGTACCCAATGTCTTCTCAGAAAGAAGGACAAAGAGTAGAAGAATGAACAACAAGCAACTTTAGCAGAGATAGATACGCTTTCCTCCAGGATGGAGGAAGACTTCACTATGTTTGCCGATATACCTCCAGGAGTGAGGTGGGGTGAATTGGTCTTGTAGGTGGGCATGATCCTTGAGGAGTCCACCTCATTGATCATTACCTAGCTACAAGGGCCCATAATATTCAGTAGCAGGATGGATCAGTGGCAGTTGATGCAGTCAGAGGCCGAGTGACAGTTGCAGAGACTAGTGGCAGTCATATGTTGGGAATGTGGTGCAGGGTTGACAACAGTGTAGTTGGCACAGTGTAGAGTCAGCGACAGCGCAAACCCTTTAGTGACAGTGCAAATGCTAGTAGTAGTCAGAGACTCGAGAGACAAATGCATCATACTGAACACAGTTGATTCGGTATTTTGGAAGCTTTTCAGTTGCAGATGTTGTAGTTGCAGCAACAACATATGAGAGGGAGTTGCAGTGTTGGAAACAATATGGGAGTGTCAGCAGCAGGACAGATGCAGCATATATCAGAGTTGCGCAGTGGTTGGTGGGCAACAACAACCAGACATCAAAAACACGATAGGAGATGATACAGAGACAGAGTACTGTGGAAGGGTGTGCAACACTAGAACACATTCCTCACTAAGAGGGAGTGTTATTTTTGTAGCATCAGATGTGTTCTAGCCACGAAATTAGGTGGAGAGGCTAGAATACATGAGATTTCCAAAACCCATAAATCGTTTCTAGAAATTCCCTCTAGAAGTGTCTCAATTAGAATTAATTGTTTTTTAAATATTTCCTAAGTCTAAACTTAGGGAATATGATTAATTAATCAATATTAATTAAGATAATGCGAGAATGATCTAGAAACTCACACGGATCGATCCAGAGATGATCTTAGCCATCGATTATGTTTTAATTTTGGCCATTGGTTCTCCAACAATGGATTATAAGAAGGGATTGATGTTATGATGGAGAAGACACTTGAGCAGTTTGATTTCTTGGTAGATCGATTTCCAGAGTAGCAACAGTCAGTTGTCGGAGAGAGCCAGAGATCGAAGCAGTGAGTGAGGGGCAAGGACAGTGATTCAGAGGAATATTTCCAGATCCGGAGAGGCCAGAGCAAGAGGGTCGAGTTATCCCAGTGAGGTAGCACAAAGCTCTCCGCAATAGCTTTAGATAGGGCAGTTCGATTTTCTAGAGAGAAAATTGTTCTCAAATCCAGAGGTCGAGTAGAAGTTCCAGAACGTTGAAGAGAGGTTCTTAGTAGGAGAAGCCAGAATGACTTCATCAAAAACCAATCAGAGGCTAGATGTCATAGTGACTCCACAATGCAATGCAAAAGCTCCAGCAGGTAGAGTTTTCTGTAGGCAAGTTGTGCCAAGATTGCTTGTGGAGGAAGGGCAAATTCCCTTCAATAATTTTGCTTAGATTTTCTTAATGTAGATTTCCAGTTTCAAGCATGTAGATTGTGTTGACTTTTGTGTAGCTTGGGAGGTACTCCAAGCCCTAGGGTTCAGGGTTTGGAGGGAAAAGCACCACAAGGGTCACTTGTGGGCTTGGAACCCAAGCATGGGGTTTTTCACCCATCGAGATTTGGGCTAAAACCATGATCAATTTGAGATTGAGAAAATTTGAGGTGATAGATCCTGGTGTGCTGATTCCAATGCTCCAAAGATCACTCAAATCAGAGCTCTAGAAACGAAGTTATGAATTTTTGAAAGTGACAATTAATTATGGACAGTGAAAGTCATGTAGGCTTGAGGAACTCGTCCAAGAGACATGTCACTTCAAAAGAATTTGCGGAGTCCTCTTTATGTGTATATATAGAGGTGGAGTGGAGTCATTCTAATCATCCATTTGTGTGCAACATTCTTCTTGGAGGAGAGCTCGTTGGAGAGATTCTCTATGTCTTGGCTGCACCAAAGAAAGGGTGGACACCAGCAAAGGTAAGGGTTTGTGTCAAGGGTTTTTGTAGGTGACTGAGGGCTGGTTTGTTGGGCATGGAATCCCCCCACGACGTGTTTTGAGGCTTAAAGCCTAAGTTTTGAGTTGGTATTATTGTAAAAACTCCGCGAATTGCGGGTGCGGAGCTCAAATTGTATGTTAAAGTCATAGGGTTGTCCGCCCTCAATTTTGTAATTTAATATTGGCTTTAGAGATCTACCCATGGTCCGCAGACCATGGGATTGTATAAATAGAGCGAGGCTCTTAGTTGTAAAGAAGAAAGAGATGGATAAAACGAACGGATGGAGTCTAGAAGATAGCGAGCATAAAGTAAGAGTCTAAGTACCTCGGGTCGTAGTAGTAGGAAGAAGATTTGCATCTAAGTGTGCAGAGGCCTAGTAGAGTCCGCAGCTGAGTGTGCGGACCCTTGCAGCTGAGCGCGCAGGGCGAAGTCGAGTCTGTAACCAAGGAAGAAGAATAATAAAGAGAAGTTTTATCTGAATTCCGTGCATCTGTTCTTGTGTTATTTCCTGTTTGATATCATTTGCAATTATATCGTTTATTTACTGCGCGTACGTATATGAATGGTGAATATTGTTAAGTATAACTAAAAGCATACAGATAAGCTAAGTTGATCAACTAATACTGGGTTACTAATAAGGATTTGGGTAATAACATTGTTCGGGCCCCGAGTAAGGCTCCGTGAGGGCAGCATCGCAGGCTGCGAGGTACTGATAGGTGCGCGTAGTGACGTGCGCACAGGGTCAAACCGCGAACCACTTGAAATCATCAAACATCTCTAGGGTGCGAAACTTGGTTCTAGCACCCTTGCATACTATTTCGGGTGAGACCTCAGTCCATGCTCCACGGACTGTTGCTGAAAGGGCCAGTAGTACCATGAATTTGTTTGACTAAATCACCTCTGAACCTAGGTCAGGCCCCTACAAGCCAACAAATGGTTTTGTTTCCGGAACCAAGATTTGCATAAGGGATGTCTGATGTCGTGTCACTGGAATCCAACAAAGAAAGAAATTGAAGGGTGGTTGGACAAGAAGATTCACGAGTTCGCGGCGCAGGAAAACAGGGATCCGCAAGTATCTAAGGAACAGTGGTTGGAGCGCTACTTATATACGGAAATCCACAAAATTTTCTTTGCATCCTTTCCCTCTAAGCTATATGAGTGGATCATGAAGCTAGCAGATAGTCAAGGAAGGTGTAGGCTCAACAAACCAATCGTGTGGACTCTGGAATTAGTGCGCAGACTAGAAGCGTCAAAAAGTAAGATCGCGCCAGCTGTGTACCATTGGCTCAATCGAATCATAGGGGGATTTATCATTGAGTTCGCGGTAGACACCACAGTCAACAACAGTGAGGTGGAATGTCATTTCCTCAAGGGACTGTGAGGTAAGTACATTAAATCTTTGAATACTTGGATTAAAATGCTACTGTGCGAAAAGCAGGTTATGCAAATAAATTAATGTTTGGGACTACGCGAAGTGGGAAGATCTACAGAAATAGAAGTAGTGAAGAATTAGAAACTAGTCCCTTAATTTCATCCTCGTGGGAGAGTGAGGAGGAGCTCGCGAAAGTTTCTCCAAGAAGTGCAATTAGTCTGATAAGGCAACGAATTCCGTGCATACCACCTCCACCTACACCGCCACTAGTCTCACCATCTTCACCTCCATCTCCACCCACCTCACCTCCGCCACCTCCACAGTTCAATATGGTGAGCACGATCAAACTGCTGGTATTAAGAGTAGGGAACGAAGATCCGAACCAATTTTGGTTCGTAGTAAGGGCAGTATGAGAAGCACAAGGAGTCGTGGATGACAATATAAAAAAGGCTACACTGGTAAGCGCGTTGCAGGATCACGCACTAAGATGGTACATTAAGCATTCTAATGACCATCCAAACGTAGGAATCGCAGATATCCAGGCTGCGCTGAACAGGGAATTTAGCAGACCAAAATTAGAGACACAATAGATTATTGAGTTTAAGGAAATCACGATGCTTTCGGGCGAGACCCCCTGGGATCTGGACCAGAGACTGAAGAGTATGATTCGCGAAGCCAACTTGACCTTGACAGATGGGCAACACCGCGCATGGTTTGTAGTGTCACTAAAATCGCATTTAAGGACAACGTTGTCACAACGAAAGATATCCACCCAGGCCGAAGCTTTGGAGATTGCAATGAGATTGTATAAGACCTCTATACAAGATCTTGGTCTGGGAGTCCAACAAATCCACGCGCAACTGCAAAATTTGTATCTAGAAATGCAGAGTTTGAAACAGGATAGGACACCTCAGCCAGAGGCGTGCGAGGAGGTATGGTGCATAAAATGCAAAGGCCAGGGGCATGACAAGGACCACTATCCAATTTTCGCGAATTACTTGGTGGGACGAAGGCTGATGTCATTAAGACCTGAGGCACAAGCAAGACCGAGCGCAACGCCTGCATTGTGGTGCGCGATTTGTCAAATAGGAGGAAAACACGCAATGGATAATTGTCATCTATTGCAGAAGTATACACAAACGTCCCAACAATTGTTTTGTAATTTCTGCAGGTTAGTAGGCCATGATGAGTGCACCTGCAGAAGCTATGAACTAATGATGGATCGGACTCCTACCTACAGAGTACATAGCAAAACACGAGCCCTCGACCCAAATGCAGGAATAGCACGCGCTGGATTTCAAGGGCACAGACGAGGTCGAGGTGGAATGGGACCAGGAAGGGGTCGCAGACAACTAATTTGTTACAATTGCGGAGGGCTAGGGCACTATGCCCGCCATTGTACGAATCCGACGAGAACATCATGTTTATACTGTACTCAGTTTGATCATGAGGCAAAAGATCGCCCTACATTGATTGCAACGCTACACGAGAAAGGGGTACTCCAGCTTCTCCCGACACAGAATTTGCAAATGATGAGGTCTAAGCCGTGCGAAGAGCACCCGAATGTAAACATAGTGCTCAGAAGCGGTATCACAACCAGAGATGACAAAGATAAGCAGCTAGAAGAAAGTGTGTGGGTTCGTAAGGCTCCTACAAAGGAACCTGAATTTGATTTGGAGCGCATGAAGGAGATTCATGGAAGCTAAGAAGAGCTTTACGAAGGCCTCCACTTTAGGTAGTAAGGATCAACTAGAACTAGGGATGGATCCTTCAATGCTCACTACCTTTCTGGAGACATGCATGAAACTGCTGTATGACAGTGAAGCTGTAAAAGGACTACAGGAACTTATCACTAGGTGCGTGGGGTCAGGAGAACCGCACGTAATCCGAAAACTTGGAAAGCATGCATTATGAATAGGAAGGGAAATGAGATTGACTGCGCAAATCGGAGAGTACGAAATGAATAAGGTAATTTTGGATCTCGGATCGGATGCGAATGTACTGTCAAAACAAACATGGGAACGCATGGGCAGACCCGTGCTACAATGGTCTCCTATTCAATTGCGAATGGCGAACTAGTAGAACATCTTACCCATGGGAAGATTGCAAGGGGTAATGGTGGATATTGAAGGTGCAAGCATGCTGGCGATTTCAAAGTGATAGAGATTGTCGACGATAGCAATCCCTATCCCGTGCTACTGGGCATAGACTGGGTCACCGATATGAACGGAGTCATAAATCTAAAGAAGCGCAAAATGATTTTTGAGAAAAAGTCACTACACATAGTAGTACTGTTAGATCCTGCTAAAGGAGCGTGATACACTGAATCAGTGCGCGACGATGATAGTGATGACGATCTCGATTGTATTTATAAGATAACCGTGCGAGAACAGGATTGGATGAATCCAACAGCAAATGGTAGGATTTTGTGGGAGCGCGAAAGCTCTTGCACTTCAGATTCAAACGAAGAAATAGAGCGATGGCAGAATTGGTTACACGAGGTAACCATGCTCAATTGCAACATGATGATTAGATCATTGCACTACGTGACAACAGAGGTAAGGGATCTACCTATGTATGACGGGTTGACAACGGTGGATGAATTCTAGAATAAATTTGAAAGCACAGTGCCAGAATAGCAGCGGTTCGATGCTCTGAAATGGGCACTATGCGTGACGCTCGCAAGGTGGTGGGGTACGCATCAGAGAAATATTGAGAGCTGGCGCGAATGCAGAAGGGGGATGCTTATATGATTTGGAAAACCTCAGCTATGGATGAGAGCTGGTTATGAGGGTCGAAACAGCTTGCGCGTCCACCTTTCCAAATGGGTATAGGCGTATTGTACGCAACCGACACGAACGCACATCGCTATCATGGTAGGGAACAGGAACAACAAGCAGAAGCAGGGAAGACAAGTGTGTGAACGACGAAGCATGATAAAACCTAGTGTGCCAAACATCAGACACAGGGAAGCCTTTGACAAGGTGTGCGAAGTGCTGAAAAGGGTCCACCATGTGAGACGCACCAACTGGGACCTGCGCGTACCAGTGGTTGTATGGGCGTATAGGACCATGTGCAAAACTCTGACCGCACAAGCGCATCCGAAGCTGAAGTATGAAGCAGGGGTTGTAGTCCTTGTGGAGCATGCGAAGACGAGTCCGTACATAACAACACCTGTATATACGATGGTTCGCACCGACTGGAACAAAGAAATCACACAGTTGCGCGAAACAGAACATATAAGACTTGAGGAAGAAATCCGACAGGGAAACTTTAGACTTCGGGAACTTGAAAAAGACCGGGTACGGTTAAGGGAGAACAACGTTTTAATGTACGCAGAGGTCAAGAAGCAGGAAAACGAAATAAACGAAGCATTTCTTGTCGAGAAACCGAGGATGGCAGGGCAAGGTGTATACAGTCATACTGACAAATTGGAAACCCATCGTCATGAATTGGTTAGTTTACTGTCGTGGCTGAGACCACATCTCGCCAAACGTAGTGGCTAGGGCAACGCAGTACAAATAGTAGAGTGTGCGATGCCAATCACTACAAGGGAAGATGGGGATTCTCAACGAACCATGGTGGAGGACAAGATGAAGCCCTACACGGGTGGTGCACCCACCTGACTAGCCATAGGAAGAATAGTCTTAGCACTCCAGGCAGCTAAAAGGGTGCGTGGGACTATAAATTATTCTTCCTAGGAGCTGTGCGCCCTAAGAGGTGTGCGTAGGAACAGAATGTCATAGGGTTCGCGCCCACGCATGGAGGGCTGCGCTGCCACGCGGGTTGGCTGGGAAGTGACCGTTGGTGTCACTGTTCATGACGGGATATCAGATTTGAGGGCAAATGGAGTGGGCGGCGGGCATTTAAGACGCAATTTATGGGCAAGATTTGGGAAAATATGCCACCAAGAGAGCATTGATGGTTCGGAATTGGGGGGAACAGTCGAATTTGAATTCAAAAGGTGCTATAAAACTCAAAGGGTTAGCCAACAGACAACACTTGGTCATTTGAGACTTGAGCGCTTGAACAGAGCACAGAGTGTTGAGAACGGAGTGATAATAAAGCCCCTAAGTTCACGAAAGACCGCATACAATGTAGAAATGATGACAGCCACTAAGGATGGGTTGGACATTGAAGAAGGAACCGCCGGCGAGGTTGCGTAGACCCCCATGGTACAAGATGTTCCCGAAGGCACTGGGGTCATGACAGAAATCCCCAAATCACCTCAGACGCTGAGACCAAAGAAAGATAAGCAAGCAATGGGACCAGTACGCA
>APFE031365560.1:0-10852 GCA_000404065.3 Pinus taeda
TATGGTCCAGTTTTGACCATTTATGAGCAGTTTTCAGTGGAGAACTTCTAGGAGATGATGTAATCAGTTGACCTTGTTCCTTTAGGCAGTGAAGCAACCCTTTTTGGGACTTAAGAGCCCTCAGTTTATGGACATTTCTGATTGGGGTTGAAGTGCCCAAAAATGTCTATAACAAAGACACCTTCGAAGTTTTCAACTCTGCCTTATATTTCCAGATCATGCCCTCAGTCCATCACTTCCAAGAATTTATATCATGGTTCACTTTGGCATAACTAGATGAAAATAATTACTTGGTCTCCACCTCAGGAACCAAATACTAGAGGTAACCCCTGAATTGATTCAAAAGGTGATATGTTATTGAATGTTCATTTTGATGTGCTAATTTCAACTTCAAATTTAAAAACAAATGCTTGTCAATTGCTTCATGTGCATAGGTTTCCTTAGGGTGTTTGCGAATCAAAACAGGTAAATTTATATCAAAGTTTTATGTTAGAATCATTAGTAGAATAGCATGAAATAATAGTGTTGAACAGCAGCAATTAAATGTACAACAAACCATCAAGAAAAACACTTAACACAATGTTTTTATAAAGGAGTTCACCCCTCTTGGGCTACATCTCCTTGGTCCATCTTCCATGGCTTGGGCATCTGTATTTGCTCAAAATAGACAAAATTATATTTTACAATGCTCTACAGCTCCTAAAACCTTCTTCAATGGACTCAAAGCATCTAAAAACCCCAAATATGACTCTCCAAGCTCTGCAATTAGACTACAACTAATCTAGGCTTGAACTCCTCTCCTAATGGCCCTAGCTTCCTTAAACTTCAACATGGAAAAATAACATACAAAAGTTCCTCTCTGCCTCTGCAGCCTATTCCATTGTATTTAGAACGTCAAAATTAGCTAGGAACACCTTTTCCTGATCTCCATTGGTCGAATTTTGCTCTAGTTATGACCAAAATTTATTTATCCTAGTAATCCTCTACTAAAATTGGAGGAACTCTAGTTAACTCCAATAAATTTGGAGTTTTCACCGAATTTGGAGGGTCCACCAAAAACACCACCGAATTAAACTCCAATTTAATTAATGATTAAGTGCGAGTTAATTAGTAATAATCTGGGATTAGTGCGCAATTACCATGAATTTAATTGACACAATTAGGCTAATCGTTAGCCTTAGCCCTGGCGGTCTCCACAATGGTGGACACATGCGATGATTAGTGCAGCCCACGATTTACGTTGGCAGTTGTGGAAAGTCGTTTACCATAGATGTTACAGTGTGTTCACATGCATCACATTTTCTAAGGCAGTTATGCAATGATTAGGTTGGCAAGTAGTGCAGATGGGGTTGGGGTCTAGCCCCAGCCCATGGTTCTGCCATTAGGTGGTTACCAGGGCTAGGCCTAGGCCCTGACCCTAACCCCCAATACAAAACTGTTAAACAACAAATACATGTGAGGTTCATAACTTGTTAAGAAACAAGTCATGGGTGGAACGGTATGTCACTTGGTCTATGCAGAGGAGGTCGCAGGTTCAAACTCCATCGCCTTCATAAAAAAAGTTACACTGCACCAATGGTTGACCTTTGGGGAGGGACACATGGTGGCCTCGAGGCTTTCCACTTGTCCCCTCCTCATTGGTTCTCCATTAACCAATCAAAATATGCCATGTCACTACACCTGTAAACCAATAAAAACATGCTACTTGGTGAATCCAGATAGGCCATTGATGAACCTTGACTTTTTATAGTCACTTGCAATGTCAACAATGCGTACTACTAACTGTGTAGTGATTGTACATTTTTTTCCAAAATTTATTCTATTTGGCAAAGTGGTCAGCGGGCTCTATCTTCCTCATACGAACTCTGTTTTGAATGAAACGTGTTGCGTTGGGATCATTTTTCCCAGATGGACGTGGTCATTTAGGTTTCGAATATTCTGAGCACTTTGAGTTTTGAGCTAATTTTTGCCCCTAATCTAGATTCCGATCAAAAGGCCCTAATTTTTCATTTCTCTCCTGCAATGTAGTCATTTACTAATGTTACCCTAGCCCGCCATTTTTATACTCTTCCTCTTCATGAGCAGCAACCCTTCTTGGACCAAATCTTTGCCCCAGCAGTAAAATCCTTGCCCTCAGATGAGTCTTTCCCAATTACCCTCTTCAGGGAAACTATTCGTCCTATTATGTCTCCAATGGCATGTTTATTTGGGGAAGACAACTCCCACATGACCAATAATTCCATCTGGGGATGTCTGCATTAAATGAAGCAACCTAGTTGCATGCTTGATATACTACTCTATCTATCTACGGCCATATGCTTCCAACTTCATTACTTCCCTACCACAAATTACTTTCACTATTACTCCCTTTTGTTCTACCTATTTATGTATACCCACATCGAAGAGTTCGAATGCATGGGACTTAATGTGATGTATCCCAAAAAAAAATGGAAATTCGTCTTCAACTAGAATATATCTGTCAGAGGAAGACCCAACCTTGGTGGGTACTCTCAATTCATCCTGGCCTTCATGGCCATTGCATACAATATTATCCATGGGGCCTCGCCACCTAGAATTTTCCCTCAGCAAAAAGAGCTCCTCCAACTTAGCAAAGATGTTATGGTAGGAGATTGGTACCTCTATGAGGATTACACAGAGCTTAGGGTTTACGAGCATGAGCTTCATCCGTATCGTTTACCACTGTTCATGCCTATGAGAATCTTTGCCCTTGAATTTATTCGACAACTCCTCAATGTAGACCTACTTCACTTCATGCCTGTAAAGAAAGGTTATATTTTTAAAATAGGACAGCCTGTGGATCCTTTTGTGGTGAACACAAGATAGGACTTTAACATACTTGAGGATTTACTTGAAACCATGGATTTTGAAAATGGAGACACTTGGCACTATGATACCCAAGGCATCATTTCCTGAAGGAGAGAAAAGATAAAAGCATCAACTTATGTACATGATCTCAGGCTCGAAATTGAATGGAAAGCTAATTTTGATTCATGGCCTCCTAATACATAAATGGAGACCGAATCCACAGAATCACGGGAAAATCATCAAAGAGGATCGTTGACTAAGCTAGGGATATCAAGATGGAAGAAGCACACATAAACAAAAAGGCTAGGATTCAAGGCTTAGAAGAAGAAGATATTGCAATACAGCTATTGGAAATAGAACCAGATCAATCAGGTTTTCAAATTACTTTAGAGGAACTACCCGTAGCTACAACTTCATCCACTGTAGAAGTAACCATCCCAGACCTTGAGGACAGTGCTATGGCCACTGGATCTAGCTAGCTGATTGGAAATGCCATTGAGGATAACAATAAAAAGTTCATGGAGAGAATGCAATGAATGATGCCTTCCCAATCAACATCTCATCACACATAGTTGTTGGCTTCCATGGACCTAGAATGTGATCAGATGAAGTTTTCATTACAACACCCATCTTCACAGTTATTATCTTGAGGGCCTCAATTTAAAACCTTGGATGTGTCTATGAACTTAGAAAGCATCCCTTTACCAGATAAAATAAACTTTCATAAGTAGGTGGAGGAGATGTTGTACAACGATCTTGGAAAAAATGCCATGACCATTAGCAAACTTGAGACATTTTTAGAAAAGGCTTCAAATATAATTAAACTAGGGAATGCCAATTCCAAAGCCTTGCATATTGCAAATGAATGCTATAAGGAGTTGATAATCAAACTTGGTGTGAACCCAAAAAACAAGACATCACTGGAAACTCTTCTTCAACAATCTCAAAAATAGATACAAAGATTAAGACACAGGTTAAAGATGTCGGGCAGTGAACATGTACAAACTAAGGAGCTAGCTTAGGTCAAGTTGGAAAAGGAAAAACTTATGAAATATTTTGTAGGCAGAAGTGACGAGATGGTGGTCAAACTACAAACAAAAATTAACTCCCATGTGTGTGATGGTAGTACCCTAAAATCCAAAAAACCCTATTAATAATCTCACCAAGGCCTTGATCGAAGTGCAGCTCTCAAAAGCTGAGTTGAAGAGGGTACAAAGAGGCTTAGATTCTACAAATGAAAAATTGGCTCAAAAACAAAAATAGTTGCAGATTGGGATAATGAATGTTGAACTCACTAGCAAGAACCCACAACCCGCAACGTGGAAGATTATCAAGCTTAAGACAAATTTGAAGGGTAATATGTCTCTTCTAGAAACGAGACAACTGGTGTGGGATGAGATCATCGAAGAAATGAATCTCAGCTAGGAGCATGTGACATTAATGCATGATCAAAAAGTTGCAAGTAGGGATTATGAGTAGTCTATCATGAATTATAAATAAGGAGGCAAAAAGGATTCCCATCTTTCCTAAGAGATTCATTCGCTTTGTGAATGAAAGGCCAACTAAGGAGTTAAGACTCATCATTGTAGAAAACAGGGGCAGTGTTGTAACCGAAATATCTAGAGTCATTTTGAAAGAGGAATCTAGGGTTAGAGCTAAAAAGTGCCTCGAGGTAGCACAAAAGGAAGTGGCCTCATTTAATGTTGAATTCAACAGAGTGGTACAAGCTAGGTTTCCTAACTGTTAAGGACTTCATGGGGAGTTTCTCTCTGAGTAATAGTATGATTAGAGGCTGGTAGAAGCTAAAAGTAAGGAAGGTTTATCACATGAGAAAACAACCTCTCTCAAAAGTAAAATAGTAGTGAACTTCCTAAAGAAGGAATTCCAACTATTTAGAATGCTAAGAAGTCCCTTTCATTACAAGTTGCATTACTCTACTATAATTGATTTAAAGGTCAATTATCAATGGTTCAACTCTGCTCCTCACCCACCTTTAGCATTATGGAAATGATGTGACCATTTTGTTAATCCACCAACTATCTGAGTCTTCAATCCACAGGAATAGCACACTCCACAATGTGCCGCTTCATCCCACCATCCTTAAAAAATCTTTCTAATCGTCCCAATATTTACATCTCAGTTACATCTTTTATGTTATTCACATTTTAAGTTTTATTTTATTCTGTTAAATGATTACATTTCAGTTAAGTACAGGTGTGTGGTCAGACACGCTGAATTTTTGATGGCTTAAAATTATTGGGAGATATAGCCAATGAGTTGGCCATTTGATTTCCTTCTTTGGGTAAGACTCGGACATTAAAAGCGAGGAATAATTTAAGAAGAGAATGTTTTGTAATGGCCTGTCTCTTTCTCAGAGGTCCTATATGAACAGTTTTTAAAGAGGAAAGCAAGGTTTACATTTTTTGGGAAAATACTCGTTTTTGGTTTCATGAAGGCAATGTTATGAATCTCAGTGCATATATGTTTCTCAGAAAATTAATGCAAAATTTTTGGTGACTCCAAATTATTGGATTGTAGTATGTTCATCTCCCTTTGTGTTTTTCATGTATGTTGAATATTCTTCTTGGATTTCATGTCAAGTAGCGGCCAGATGTATTTCTCATAAGACGCAGATTCATTTAGATAGTGTTATTTATGAATAATGCTTGTGTGAATATGAAATCAAGTCTTTAAAAGTGCTCCATGTATCTTATCATCCCATAAACATTTCATTTCTCTCATTTATCTCTAAATCTAGATGTATAGAATTATTAAAGTTTAATCTCTATATGATGGGTTTCTCCTCTACTTTATTCTGCAATTACATTTGTCTTAACAATTGATTTGTTGCAAGATCCCAATATGGATTGGACACCACAAATTGATGATTATATTCCTATGCATTCTTATGTGTGTGTTGGTTCATGCATTGTATCCTTATGAATGGTTATAAATCAACTTTATTTGGATTAAATGAAAAAACAAAGGTGCTACGAGTTCTTAAGACAAATTTGACAACACTAATTTAGATGTCCCAGGAACTGGTCTTCTCTCAACCCGAACACTGTCTCTCGAAGTGACAACATATTTCAGCATCATTGTGAGGGAACGAATTAGAGAATTTTCCCATGGGTACGACATTCATACACTCTTTGATAAGGTGAGAAATATGTGTGAGTTGTATATTCATCACCCTAGCAACTCCACAGTCTAATTATAAGTTCATTACCCTGGATTTTAAGAGGCCCCATACCTACTCAGATACCTCTCAGCAAAGAACGCCATCTGTATAATCTGATATAGAAAGAATAATATCTATAAGGATATGGAAGGAAAAAACCCCCACTACTAATGCTATTGTCTCCTCTTTTCCTTAAACATCCTTGTCCAACTCATAGAATGCATAATTCATTGCTCCATTTTTCTCCTAGAGTCCTATTATATCCTTCAGAAAGTGATCAATTATTTAGTACCACCTCCCTAGAAGTCAAGGAAGTGAAAGTTTCAATCAACACTCCTTCCCCTCCCTGAAGTTGAGTAAGTTAAAGATATCCTTGAGAGCAGTCCTGCCCATAGTGTGAACAATTTCTCAGTCCACTATCAGTCAGTTATCTCGGAATTGGTCATAGCACAAAGACCAATAATAAACTTAGCACTGCTACCTCTTCTCCATATGGCTTTCCAAGGTTTCCTATTAAATAATTATGCTCCCTTAGACCTACCTCACACTTTAAGCACCATGCCACAGGATTATATCAAACTCTTTCCCGGGTTTAATGGAGAAGATGACACATCAGCGCAGAGACACATAGAAGCTTTTTGTGCCTTTGCAGAAAATTTAAATGTCGAGAACCTAGATGCAGTGCTGAGGCTCTTCATCCAATATCTAGATGGGGAAGCCTGGAAATGGTTCAAATCCTTGTCGGATGCCTCCATTTCCACTTGTGAAGAGATGGAAAATTATTTTATGCAGAAATGGGGGGATAAGAGGGATCATGGATATATTCTTACTAAGTTCAATGCTATGAAAAAGAAACATGATGAGGACGTCTTTTGTCTTATAAAAATATTTAATAAATTCTATAAATTCTACCTGTTGAAATAAAACCGCTACATGTCATTGCCAAAGTAGTTTTTGCTAGAGCCTTTGAATCAAAGTTTGTTTTCACACTCTAACAGAGGAATTCTCATACCCTCTTACTAGAGTCAAATTGACGCTCTCGAGGTAGAATCCAATATTACATCAACTGGGAAGAACAGACATAGAAGTGACCCTGGGGATAGGAAAAAGGGGTAAGAGGAAGAAACTACCTCAAGTCATGGAAGAGAATCCCAAGAACATAAAATGGAGGAAATGGATAAGTTAATAAAGAACTTATCAAATAAACTGATAAAATTGGAGCTATAAAATAAAAACCTTCCATGACAGAATTCCTAGGCTTCTAATCAAGGTTTCAATCCTCAATACAAAAGGCCTCCCATCCCACATCCATCCCCCACTATATATAGAAGAAGATCCGAAGGAGAAGATAAAATATGCCAATGAGGTCAAGTGGAACCTATATTCCTCTTTCTCTTATGAAGAACGAGAAGTTAGAATGTATGAAGAAGAGGGGGATGATCTATATGCAACACTAAATGATGGTGAGATGTATGATTACTGCAAGTTATTCATTGATTTCATGCAGGCTCAGCTGCATAGGAAATATGATCTTCGGTCATCTAGAAAGAGATCGAGGGGACTAGACCAAAATGAAAATGCTTCCTCCCAAGAGCCTCCTAGGCTAGATGACAACGAGAAGATGTATTTAGGTCCAGTCATTCAAAAAAATGAGTCCTTAGATAAAATTTTCCCTCAAAGAAGAGAAGTTGGCTCCCCCTTCTAGGCCCATATGTGAAAAAGAAAAATAGCTTGTAGATGTTAGCACTACAAAAAAGGTCCTTGCTATCTTTAATCATCAAAAAGAGCTTGAGAAAGTCAAAATTTAGGTCTCGTTAGTTGAACTCTTGAAATAACCAAGAAGAAAGTCCAATGGTCATCTTTGGACCCCTTGTTGAAGAACAAGATGCCTCCACAACACCTTTTTCATAACTGCATGTAGTACATGACCTCCTTCTCCATAACTGCATGTTGGACTCGAGCACTTCCCATAACTTGATTCCACTATCAGTCATGGAGCAACTAGGTCTGCAGATAACCATACCATAAAAAGATCTCTACTCTTTTTACTCTAAGAGGGTAAAGTTCTTGGGCATGATAAAGGATTTAGTGGTGAATTTCGCCCATATCCTAGTAAAAAATGCAGTAATGGAAATTTTGGTAGCTAATCCCTACAAGATTTGGTATTATTTTGTCCAGATTGTGGGGATCAAAGATTGGAGGTTCCATCAAGACGGATTTGAGCTATGCTACCACTCTTGCCTTTGGTGGAGAAGAAAGGCAACTATATAGAGAATCAAGGTTTGTTAAAATAGTTACGAAATTTGATTGATCAAATAATGCTTCTGTGTATGGAAAAGAAAGGGATCTTCCCTTCTTATTGTTAGAATAAGATGATTTTATTTTATAAGAAACACAGGTATATCTTATAGCCCAATTAGATTAGAAACTAAGAGATTGTAGCAAAGTCTCGAAGCTGTATTTTGATGGTGCTAATTCTAAATAAGGCAATGAAGCAGGGGTGTTGTTGATATCCCCAGAGGGTAGCTTGATCCCTCTCTCGCTCAAATTGGAATTTGAGACAACCAATAATGTGGTAGAGTATGAGGAATTACTACTAGGTTTACAAGCGGTGAGGAATTTGAACATTGAATGCCTGACTGTGTTTAGAGACTCAGAACTAGTGGTAAAGAAAATCAAGAACCAATGTCAAACTAAGCATCCCAAGCTAAGGGCTTATAGAAATGAGGTTTTGGATTTAATGGACAAAGTATTCCTCACTTTTGATGTCCAATTATTACCCAAAGAAGGAAATCAAATGGCTAACTCATTGGCTATAACACCCAATAATTTTAAGCCACCAAAAAATCCACTTCTCAGATATGAAATCAAGGTTACACACAAACCCTCAGTGCCAAATAATGTGAGACATTGGAAGATGTTCGAATATGATGAACAGATCAAACGTTGTATGGAAGACATTATGGAATTCTCAAATTCTGTGATCAACCAAGAAGATTAAAAAGTGACAAAGGAACAGGCAACCGCTTGGGAGGAGACTATCGTAGGGCATAGAGTTCCACATCTAAAGGCAAACACTATTCCCCATGCTCTAGTTCCTTTGGATAGATTATTCAAATCCAATCACATGGCCTAAAAACCTGTTGAACATGGAGTCGATGAATAGGTGGAGGATTACAACATTGGCTCGGAGAATGAACCCCAGATGATCAAGTTTTCAAAAGGGACCCCCCATAAATATACAAAAAGCTACTTAAATATCTTTAGGACCTATAAATATGTGTTTTCTTGGTCATTTGATGATTTAAGGACATTTGATACAAATGTTATTCAACATAAGATTCCCTTAAAAAATGGAATGAAGCCTTATAAGCAGAAAATCAGATAAATAAATCCCCTTTTACTCCCGTCCATTGAGAAGGAAGTACGGAAGTTACTTCAAGCCAATATCATTGTATCCTTGAGGTACTCAGAGTGGGTGGAAAACCTAGCTCCTGTCAGAAAAAGAATGGAGAGATAAGGTTGTGTGTGGATTTCGGAAACCTTAACAAAGCTTCATTAAAAGAAAACTACCCATTGCCAAAAATGGATTATATATTACAGAGAGTAGTTGGCTCAGCTCGGATGTCCATGATGGATGGCTTTCCAAGGTATAATCTAGTAGTAGTGCATAACCATTGATCAAAAGAAAATAACATTCACTACGCCTTGTGGAACCTTCATGTATGCAAGAATTCCATTTGGCAATATAAATGCAGGAGAAACTTTCAAAAGGGCCATGGATATATCATTCGTGGAAGAACATGACAAATTCATAATGGTCTACTTGGGTGATATCACAATTTTTTCTAAAACAGATGAGGAGAATATTGTGCATTTGAAAATCACTTTTGAGAAATGTAAGAAATATGGGATGTATTTGAATCCAAATAAATCTCAGTTTGCTCTGAGAAAAGGTAAGTTTTTGGGGAATATAGTAGCTTAGGAAGGGGTGAAGATCGATCCCAAGCGTGTGGAAGCCATGAAGTGAAGTGGAACCTAGATTCCCAGGAATCCTTCTCTAGGATCAAGAGAGATTTTGCAGAGGCTTATGTGTTGGTCAGCCTGGATTATTCAACGCCATTTTAAATCTTCTCTTTCACCTCCCCTCATAATATAGTCGTTGTGTTATTGCAAAAGAATAGTGAAGGCTACGAGCAGCATATAGCCATTTTCAGCCAAATGTTGTGAGAGGCTAAATTCAAATATAATATCTTACAAAAATATGCTTATTCCCTGGTCAAATATTTGAAGGTCTTTAGAGTTTATGTCCTACACTCTAAAATTGTAGCTTATGTTTCAACAAAAGGTGTTAAAGAAATCCTAATACAAGGGGATAGTGATGGAAAAAGAGGTAAGTGGATTGCCAAAAGCCAATAGTATGACATGGATATCAAGCCCACTAAACTCATCAAAGGACAGGGATTGGCCAAAATCTTATCAGATTCTAATTGCCAAGCCTTTGGGATTAACTTATTAGTAGAAGAGGACAAAGAAGGGACACAACAATCAATGATCAAGATATCGATCCAAAAAATTCATATAAAATGCAAAACATCTGTCTCATATAAAGATGTCATCCATTATCAACTGTTATTAAGGTGCCTAGTGAAGGTGGATAAAGCTAAGTATAGAGAATGAAGACTACAAACCCATAAGTTTATTATATCAAATGGTCAACTATATTGGAAGGAGCCTATTGGGATTCTACTTTTGTGTTTGGTGGAAATATAAATTCAAAGGGCAATTGATTATTTCCATAGTGGTGTCTATGGGGGACATTGTGGTGAAGTAAAATTATATGTG